>JAIOUR010143714.1:0-10259 GCA_020711275.1 Calotes versicolor
TCTGTGCATGCAAGATGACAACAATAATGATCATGATGTGACGCCCAGGAGAGGATAATCCCCAAGTCAATCAAGGGAGAAGTGTGTGTGCGTGTATGGGCGCATACCTTTCTAGGACCCTGTATGGCTCTGTGGCCTGGTGCCTGATGGGCTGTGGCCCAGTGGTTGGGGACCCTAGTTATACAATATTCAGTTCAGGTTTGTTTTCACCGTTTCTTTAAGTTGATGGGCTGTGTAGTTTGATGTTTCAGTGACTCCTTTAGAATACCAGGAACTTGAAAAAGGAGATCAATAAGGAACTGATATGCCCTTTGGCACTGTGCTCCAAACTCACCCTTCACTAGTATTATCTAACCTAGTAGGCCCCTTCCCTTGATGTTTGGGGTGGCAGCCCCTGGAACGTCTGTTCACTGAACATGGCAGGTGAGACTAATACTGCTTTGTATGCAAACATACAGTGTGGGATGGGTAGGTGAGCATGACATTAGGGGAAGACTGAGAATTTTGGATGGTTCTGAAAATACCACATAGAGGTCTGTCTACCAAGATAAAAGATGCAAACAGACTTTAGGGAAATTTTTGAATAAAAACATTAGACTTGTGACCCTCCAAATGTTGGTGGACTCCAGTCTTCTGTCATATTCGACATTGTTGGTAGGGGCTGTGAGGAGGTGCAGCTACAAGTTACTCATCCCAGTATGAATCTTCAGAAAGCACATACAGTATTTAGAATTTGTGCCAGATATTTGTTGTGTAGGAATTCGTTACTACAGTGGATAAATTTTGACAGCTATTGGGCCATGCCACAGAGTTGTGGAATCTTTTGAAAAATGTCTTAAATTTCATAATATTGGGAAATATACAAAATTTACACTTTTTGCATGCTTCTTATTTCTCTATTTCTGGTTTCAAGGCTTCCCAGTGCTCCCCTTTGCCCAGTATAAACCTTTGGGATCCTCAGGGTTGAGAAGCCCTTAAAATATACATTTGTTTCCAGATTGCTGCTGGTACAAGATGTTACATCTTGGCAATAAATTGATATGTCTTAACAAGGTACTAGTCACATGCTCAACTGCACAAGGAAGCATGCACACAGAAATTCAACAGTACCTCATTAATGTATGGCAATTTGCCACCAAGAGTTATGCAATTTCTTTTATGGAAGCATAAATCAGCAAAAGGATTTTTGCCATTGCTGTTTACATTAACTATAATATCTTGTAAATTGCTCTATTAAAACTACAGTAGTGGTATAGTGTTCTCTCATCTTATACCGTAGTAGTAAGAGTAAAAATAGGAGGAGGAGGAATGTTGATATACCTTAGCACATTATTCAGGATTCATCCTGAAGCACTGGTGTTGCATGCGGGGGGGGGTGCCAGAGGGGCAGAGTCCGCACCAGGCACAATATTTTAGGGGTGCCTCCCTCCCTCCTTCCCTGGATGGTGACAGGTGCCTCCTGGGTGCACCCTGCCTGCCTGTCTGCCTGCCTGCCTGCTTCCTCCCTTCCCTTCACCAGACCCCTCTGTGGCTTGGGCTTTGCATGTGTATGCTCACATGAAGTCATTCCTGCCCACTCCTCTGTGGCTTGGGCTTTGCATGTGTGTGCTCACATGAAGTCATTCCTGCCCACTTAGGGGACACAGTACTTACCTTGCCCCGGGTGCTGGCAAGCCACACTACACCACTGTCCTGGAGCCATGAGTTGTGTTCGTTTATGAGTTGCTTTTGTGTGAACCTACATTGCATTGTAGGTTGTCCTGAGAAAAGAGAGAGCTTCTGAGCCAAGGCAGTCTACACGTGACTTTGCATCTTTATCCATGACAGATATAAGGATGCAGTCATCCAGGCAAACAGGTAGGTATTGCTAAGAGTATTTGCAACCCACCATGTCTTGTATGGGGCCAAGTAGTGGTACATTCATTACCCCCACTTTCACTGCCTGCTACAATGCACTGCTTACCCCCATGGGCTAAGAGGACTCTTCACCTCTCTCAGGAAGTTAGGGTTTCTTTTCAATTGGTAAACAGGGCTGCAAGAAAGCGTTGACTTTGGGAACCACCACTCATCCTAGCCCTTAAACCAGTTTGATCAAAGGGCTTTTATGTATGATAATGAAATCTCATTTATTTCAAAATGAGATTAAAGCCAAATCCTTGGTCTTGGCAGAGGTGTAGAGCATTTCTAGCTACTTCAGGGGCAACTAAACTGTCTTAAAGCCAAGTACTTTGATTTAATTAAGTTACAATTTGCATGAGCAATTCTTTTTATTTCTTTTAATGCACTGCTTTTCCTCATCAAACAGAACAATAGAACCAGTTCATAAACTCTTAAATACTGACCTTTCAACATGGATGTGTTTGAAAATGTAGACTGGAAAATAAGAAGTCCAAATAAGAAATAGATCAACTCCTGAAAGAAATCCAGGACTGCTGAGGACATGAAATGGTGGGGGGCTGTAAGTGGGAGGTGACTTGATGGCATGTAACAACAATAACAACCACAGACTTGAGAATCATACTCTTATCCAGTATGCACACCTGGCTATTTTTGTTGTTTTTAAAGGTATCACATCGCAGTATCGGTTTTGGATTTGAATTTGTTTTGAACCAGCACCGTTTAGTGCTGCTTTTGTTTATGACTCTTATCCAAATGTGCTGGTTGCTCAAGAAAAGCTGATCGCTGAAGCATCCCAAGAACAGAACTGGCATCTTCATTACAAATGTGAGGGGAATGTGAGCTTCCGAAAAGTCCTTATTTGGTAATGCAAAGAATCAAATGGTTTTTCTTTTCTTTACTCCGCCCCCCCTCCTTTTTCTCTCTCTGACTAAGAGATTCCTTCTGAGGAGGGTTAAATGTAGGTCAACCTGTCTGAGCTCATGTCTGCAGCACACTCAACACTAGATTCAAATGGGATTTTCCACTTAACTCAACTGTCAATCTTTGTAATATCTGTAAAAGTTAAATTAATCAGAAGTGAGCCGAGGTGGATTCTCAAGGGGACTCCTTGAACTCTAGGGTGCTGGTTATCCTTGGCGTTGGGAGGGAGAGGGAGGAACCTATTTCTAGTATTAGTGGCCCAGCAGCGCGTGTAACAGTCTCTGAAAGAAAGAAACTGACAAAAATATTTGGGAAACGGACAACTAGTGGCACCGAGACCAACAAGATAGTTTCCCCTGGAGGAAACATTGCAACATTCAGTTGCATTACTGAAATAAATGTCCTTCTGCACAATACTTTAATTTTTTGAGGTTCACCCATACATAAAAACGTAGCTTCCCTAATCTGCAGTGCTTTCCCCTCGCACAATATGAACATTAACACCTGAGCTCTCCACCTCTAGGGACAAACTCCTATGCAGGAATTTATCAGTGGAGCTACAAACAAGAAAATAAAAATAGGTCCCATCCTCTTAATGAAGTGTAAATGGGGTCATTCCAGATGGTGATGCAGGAAACAAGTTTTTTTTAACTGTACATTTTAATTAGAGCCTATTCAAAGCACATCACATCAAAACTGATAATAAAAAAGAAGCCTAATTAATTTTTGTTTGTCCAAAGCAGCAGAGCTTCATTAGAAATGGAACTTCATCTTTAAAAATGGGCCTATACTGTTAGAACAGGGTATTTAATGAGGACCAATACACATGGGAAGCTGAAAGTGAGCCCTGAATATTTTGCCACACAACCGGCAGCAGCCCCTGCATTCATCTTCCATCAGGAAACCTCCTGCAGAGATAAGATATCCTCTCTGTAGCTGGTCCACAGGCAAAAAGATTTCAGGATACAAATATCAAACATATTTTTCCAACAACTATAATTACAATGAAAAGCAGATTAGGGGAAAGATCTAACAGTTTCAAATATGAAGCTTTGCACGTCTCTGGTGCATCTGGGAGTTGGGAACATGGTTTTAAAAATCCCCAGCAACATAGCTTTTATCTTCTGTGGAACTTATAAAACGAAGCTGGACACTGAAAATAAAAAGGGTTATCTCCAAAGTGTTATTCTGACATCCTGGGACTGAGACAAAATAAATTTTGTTGCTGTTGTTTTAGGAGATCCCTGCCTTGGAAGGAGGAGATTCTTGCAATCTCAGGGCTTCTCTTTCTCCACTCACGTGGGCGAGGAGAAACAGAAGCCCTGAAGGCGCGTTGCCGCGGATCAGGTCCCTGGCTGTCCCTGGGCCTGGGAAGGCCCAAGGAAGCCACGGATCGGGTGCGTGCGCCGGGCCGTGTACGTGCGCGGACCCGATCCGCGGCTCCACATGGCTTCCCTGGGCCTTCCCGGGTTCAGGGATGGCTGCAGGGAGCCTCAGATCGGGGCCCCGCAGTCTCGCCTCCTCTTCTCAAAGGTAAGGAGGCTTCAGTGGTGAGGGGGGGACTTTTAAAAAACTTTTGCCCCATAAGACGCAGGGAGATTTCCCCCTACTTTTTGGGAGGGTAAAAGTGCATCTTATAAGGCAAAAAATTCAGTAGTTGGTACAAGTGGTTTTTAGAGTTCAATGCATTCCTATAAGAAATACAGTGGTACCTCTACTTACAAATTCAATCCATATGTGGATGATGGTTTTAAGTCAAGTTGGAACCCACAGAAACTAATGCAAAAGCATCTGTTTTTTGCAGGGGAAGATATATTTTTAAAACCTAAAATACTAGACAGTCTCTCTCCAAAACTAACCATGGGGGCTGAAGGTGCTACAGAGAAGCAGCCTCTTCGCTTGGCCAATAGTTAGCTGAAGGGGAAAAAGTGAGCACAGTTAAAATTTTGTGCCTTTTTTTGGTTGTATGTTGAAATTGTGGTTGTAAGTCGAGGGAAATTGTGCAAGTATTGCTGGTTGTAACTCAAAATGGTTGTAAGTCAAGGTACCACTGTACAATTGTAAGACAGTTTGAGAAATAGGAAGCAAACAGAATATGAAGGACTATATATGGAATAACAGATTCCAAACAAAACATAGAAGAGAGGAAACAAGAGTAGCAATGTTGGAACTAGGACCTAATTGTAGAAGGGAGAGAACATTGTGTATTCTTTTACAATCTAGCCTTCTCTTATGATTCTGAATCATTTGGTTTGGTATTGCCTTCATTCCCATGTTGTCCAATAGAAAGGAGAATCCCCAGCAATATATTGAAATGGTAGAAGATTTCAATTTCCTGGATCAACACTTCTCACAGATTCTGAGAAAAATGCTTCCAGAAAAGGCAAAAGGCATGCCTCCAGGACTCAGTCCATAGTTTCACTCACAACCAGTCCATAGTTTCACTCACAACCCGTTGACCGGTAGAAACTTTGTAACATTGTTTGAAGCTGTTCTCAAGTCAAGGACTATTCTAAGCGTGGGCTTGAGTACTTTCACAAGTCAGCAATACTTCCATGTTTTTTGTTGTTGTTGTCCTTCAATAGTGACAGACATGACTATGATTCTTAGAAGTATGGCAACAAGGTTATTAAAATTGGATAAAATTTAACCCTATGACACAGTAAATCAACCACAAAATCACTGAAATTCATTTTGCTTAGCATAGTAAGTAGCAACTAGAATAAGCTTATTGAATCAGCAGGGGTCTGGTGAGTCAACTCTCCCATTGATTCAGTGGGCCTACTTTGGTTGCAACTTAGTAGGCCAAGCAACAGGATTTAAGTCCATATGAGGTAGAAGAAAGAAGCATGTTTTAAGTTCTCTTCTCATTCCCATATCCCATCATACTGTACCTTGGAATGTTATGTAATGACACAAGAACAAGCATAAAATCTGTATTTAAAACTAACAACAGCACTTAGAGCAACATTTTTCTTTAAAAGTATTGCGATAACAGACCTTAGGTCTAAAATCTAGAACATCACCATTTGCTCAGTTAAAAAGGAGGCAGGTACACAACTGTTGAAACCTTTTCTGCATATACATTAGAAATTAAGCAGCAAATTGATTAAGTTAAAGGGAATGATAAATGCTTAAAGCAAGTTAAGTTGCTTTGTTACTGCTGAAGAGTTCCAATAAGATGACATTTTTCCCTTTCAAATTCTTCTAAAACTTTAAATGGGAAAACTAAATATTGTGACTAGCACTATATTTTTATTTGCATTTTTAGAGTAACTTGAAACAAAATCAACACCTCCACACACAAACACCCCAGGTAGCCATAAAAGCAGGGATATGGCCTAATATGGAAGGTGTCACCTTGTATCCATCTTATTGTGTAGCACACATTCTATGCTGCAAATGTAACATTAACAAACAATCAAAATGGTCAGTGGACTGAAAGCAGGCGTGAACTCATTGCTTGATGCAATGGCTTGGACCCAGAGCAGTGGCTGACAGCATTCTACTCATGGTAGAGAAAGGGAGCAGGAAGACAATCTTCGCCCTTGCATTTTCCCAAGTCCTCTGTCTCCTGAACTCCCCACCAGTAAGTTATTGTGCATGTAATGCCTCCTGTGAACAGAGGGAGCCTTCCCATTTAGAGAATCTGGATCCAACCCAACACCTAATACCCAAATTTGTTTACAGGTCAACATACCATTTTTCTGCATCTACATTTTTGACAAACTACTTCAAAGTCATGTTCTCTGGTGATGTGCAATTTCATTTTGCAAAGGAAGTTTTAAAAATATTCTAGTAAAACAAAATGTCTACTTGAACCTGGAGGGTGTACATGACACTATACTTAAGTTCTCATTTACTATTCAAATGGGTATTTGTATGCATTTACTTTTGTTCTAAA
Source organism: Calotes versicolor (assembly GCA_020711275.1). NCBI lineage: Eukaryota > Metazoa > Chordata > Lepidosauria > Squamata > Agamidae > Calotes > Calotes versicolor. The sequence continues at coordinate 6,725 of JAIOUR010143714.1, forward strand.
AATATGGACGCTTTTAAGAAGTGAAAACTGAGCAGATTCTTCTTTAGCTTGATAGATTCTGTCATAACTTTCATTGCAGCACCTTAAAAACGTGATTGCTGATTTAACAATTTTTTAAATGAAGGCAGCTAGCATCTTATTTGGTCCACTGGCTATATAGTAACATGTGTTACTGAATTTGCAACCTGCACCATATACATCATCTGGCACCATAATTCACTAATGTGCAACATTTCTTCTACTCTAGAACATATCATCATAGTTCAGAGCAAAGGAAGAAACAGCCAATACTACTACTAAGGAAAAATAGCATTCCATGTCTCATCCAAAATAATAAACAATACTAATACATGTGCATACTCAAGGGTTTTTTGTAGATCACTCATAACAGCATAGCATGGTGTGGGTGTAGGAACCATAACCGACTGTGAATGAAAGAACAAATACAAAAATGCTACGAACAGCACAATATTAGTGGAGGGGCATCTAAGTGGCAGCTAGCATACTGTTATGGGATAAGTGTAGATTACCCAGACAGAGATGAAGGAGGCCAACACAATCAGCTAACAGGGACAGGAAAAGGGGCACATTTCTGAACTTTTCTGGTCTGGATAACCATCTATTTTGAAGGCAATATACTGTACATTATATTCTTCCTTAGACTGGAATTAATCCCTCCAGTGATGAACTTAATCATGACCATTAGCAATGGCAACCAAGCAAAGAGACCCTTTGAACATCGTATTTAAAAGGCTATCTTCAGCTTAAAGATTAACAAAGATGCCAATAGACATGGAGAACCTCTTCCTTTCCATCCATAAACCAAGATTGCAACACCCACCAGAGAGTATCGATATCTAGGACAGCTACACTGAGTTTGGCCTGAAGTAACCTCCATTGTCTTTGTTACTCAAGATGGAGGAACCCAAGATAAAAGAACAATAACAACAACAACACATTTGTTTCTTAGTCCCATGAATGAGTGTATCCTATTGGATCGTTATGATTATGCTGAACTTGGCTGAATTCTTGGACATTCATTCTATTGAAAAGGGTTATTCTCTTAAAAGCGTAATAATTGGAACAGTATTGCATTGCCTTCTGTGCTAAGAACCAGCCTCAGTTTTCTGAGGTATTTGCTTTGACTAATAAAGCAAAGCTTTTAGAATAAGTACAGGGCAATGGGGACAGATGGCGAACATGTACTGCCAGGGTAAACTTGCTGAGCAACACCTGCTGCACAGAAGGACATTTCCCTTCTTCTCACCAGCAAATTCTCATCACATTCTCCAGATTAAAAACAAAGACCCCCATGACAGAACATTGCACGGATTCCCTCTCTCGGGGAAACACGTTTGCAGCGCTTATGGTCACTGGCCATTTTAAAAGGAGATCTTTTCGTAGGGGTAACTGGATACACGGTTAGGCAGCATCCTTCAGAGATTACCATAACAGCATTGATGGGGAAAATAAAGAAGATGCACCCATATGGCAGTGCTTGTGCATGAATCAAAAGTGCATAAAGCTTGTGGAGTTGGTAACCCATAAAAGCATGTGTTGCTTCAGGAGTGGCATTTCACTGAAGTCTGAACTGTGAATGAACATGCAGTGATGCATCCAGATGTACCATAACTGACTGTGAATGAAAGATGTGAACTGAGGATAAATATGCCTTCCTTAAAGCAACCCTCTGGATACATACCTCATTAGCAACCATGCTCTTGCAAAATAAAAATGCTTACTTCTTCATAGGAATCATTTGGAATACACCTCAACTTTAAACAAATCTTATTCTTAGAACATTAGGTTTTCAAGCATCTAGGAGGTTCTAGAGATCTGATGCATCTCTAGCTTGATATGGATAACAATATATAACAATTGAGAGAAAAGAAACCAAATGCCGGTCCAATTTCATAACAGACAGAGCAACAAAAACCAGCAGCTAAGCTACAAAGTTAAATATCCTTCTGACACACAAAAGCATCCTCAAGAACCCTCCTTTTTCACCAACAGGCTAGTCAGAAGTGTTCAAAGGCTCCTTCTCCCCTTGACACTTTTAAAAAGCTATTTCATAGTAAAATAAAAATGCATAAGTTTCTTACCACTTGCATGGGTTCCTTATAAAAAGTGGACGGAGCATGTACGCAGGCATTAACAAATTCTGTGCCTTTTGTGTGTGCTAAAATGGTTCTCTTCTGTACATTATTTACACTATAAACAAAGTGTTTCAGCTTGTTTTTAATTCTACCCATTGGGTAGGATATCTGTATAACATTTCCAGTTATCTACAGCACCTTAAAAACTCAAAACCCAAATAAAACTATATCACTGCCCCTAAAGCACCGTTTTAAGTGAGGCACAATGAAGGTGGGAACTTGGTTCCAAAGATTCATTGGAGTCAGTGGAATTTTTTCATACTGATTTCCATAAACTCTGAATGGTGGCACAGTGGTTAAATGCTGAACTGCAGCAATAACTGTGCTCATGACCTGGGGTTCAATTCCCAGGCTAGCCTCCTCAAAGTTGACTCAGCTTTCCATCCTTCCGACGTCGGTAAAATGAGTACCCAGCTTGCTGCTGGAGGGGTGCAATGTGTAGCCTGCATTATTTAAAAAAATGTAAACCACTCAGAGTGCTTTAAGTGCTATAGAGTAGTATATAAGGAGAACATTTTTGGTCAAATCCAGAGAGTGAAAGGGGGAGAACCTTCCGTTCTTCTCAAGATTTGATCATGCGGCACCTCAGTTTCTTAAAAAAAATATCAGCTTATGCATTTGCTCCAAAGGGTACCTTAAAATAGCACACATATGCCAGCCAGCATATTGTATGTGGCCATACATCATGAGAAAGAGATTAGGATGTGGACAGGGGAAGAACAACAACATGGGTAAAATCATAGCACAAACTGTATTGTTTCCAAACCAACCAACCCACATACCAAAACATTTTAAAGCAGCAGCAATACAGAAACAGCCGGCTTGGTTAGTTAACAAAATAACAGGGAGATATATGTTCAATTAGTTCAATGAAACTTTGACTTAAAGCATGTTAATAATGCAGCCTACATGACAGGTATCTCTGGACTTGAAGAAAGGACTTGAATAAGGCTATGGCTATGTAACAATGAAAGACAGATCAATGTGTCTGAATGTTACAACCCCCAAATGAAGGTGTAATTTGGAGGAAGCATTTGTTTCTAACATGGACAGTTCAAACAAATCCAGTTTCTTCAGATTTTATATGCATAATAGTTCCTGTTTGCTTTTCCAAACACAGGCCACACCGACAGGGAATAATAAGAGTCAGAAAGATTTGCATTAAGGCTTCTCTCAACCTATTTGCAACTCCAGCATTGTATGTACTGTATATAGAATCATAGAGTTGGACAAAACCTCAAATCCAGTCCAACCCCACCATGCAAGAACCCCCTCTAAATATTCCCGACTGATGGCCATCCAGCTTCTGCTTAAAAACTTCCAAAGAAGGAGCCTCCACCACCCTCCATGACAGCTTATTCAATGATGGTTGGTATATA
>JAIOUR010144823.1:0-10276 GCA_020711275.1 Calotes versicolor
CCCCCATGGTTAGTTTTGGAGAGAGACTGTCTCATATTTTAGGTTTTAAAAACTAGATCCTCCCCTGCCAAAAGCAGATGCATTAACTGCTTTTGTATTAGTTCCTGTGCGTTCCTACTTGACGTAAGACCATCATCCATATACAAATTAAGTTCATAAGTAAAGGTACCACTGTATTTCTCATAGGAATGCATTGAAATCTGAAAACCACTTGTACCAATTAATAGCAGTTCAATGCATACCTATGGGAAACATTGTTTCTACTTAAGACCAACTCAAGTTAAGACCATGCTATATGTACTAATTGTGGTCATAACTAGAGGTACCACTATAGAGCATTTAGCTACACCATCAGAACCCAGCCATGAAAGCCTTCGAGAACACATAAACTCATTTTAAGTTTTTGGATTGCATGCATTTTATTCAATGTGTCTGTGAAGATTCTCAGTCATCCAGGTTTATCTGAGTTTATCTGCAAGTTGATTCATGGCAGCCAGACTTCTTTTTCAAGAGATTGAAATGTTTCACTGCTCATCGAAACAGCTTCGCCAGTCTGGGGAAGCAGGTTGCAAGTCCTCCATTTTTTTTTAATCTCCCTTTGGTCTGAATGGGTTCTTAAGATGTGTCTGAATCCTCCACCTCTGTTAGCCAGGATGTCTGAAAAGCTTCAAGGGATTTTTTTTTTTTTTGCAAACACCACATCCCAGTTTACTTCAAACCCACAAACACACTAAGGCAACAACTTGTCCACCCAAAGGACCCGGCACCAAAACAGAAAAGGAGCAATATTCCAATGCAGTGAAGAGTGCACAGACCCCTACACTGAAGAAACAAAACAGCTTTTTAAACGGGAGAATGGCCCAACATAGGAGAGGCAACAGTTCAGGGCCACAATCAGCAGTGTACCTCCACTTGAAGAATAAAGGGCACTCTTTCAAAGATGAGGATGTACATATATTAGGCAGAGAAGGTAGGTGGTTTGAGAGAGGGGTCAGGGAAGCCATTGATGTGAGCACTGAAAACCCCTCTCTCAACAGGTGGCGCACACAGACAAAAATCCTTCTCTACTTATCAGGCTGTGCTATCATTAATTCCCAGACAAATCAGAAGCACTTCACATCTCTACTAGCAAGGCCACAGCTAACGACTCATACTTAATGCATCTAACAGGAGTCGTATGGGTAGCAATTGTGCAGAGCCTTAGGCAATTGCCCACCAAACAAGCTTATTGAAACTCCTATTCAGGCCATTGTCCAACCTGTTTACCCAGACTGATGAAGCTGCTTGGATGAGCAGTGAAATAGTTCAGTCTCTAGAAAAAGAAGTCCAGTTGTCAACTTGCAGATTCCATTCAATCGTCACCTCACCTTGTTTTCACCAGCATTCATAAAGTGGATTGCCAAACTCCTTTCCACACAAAGCAAGATACTTCAAACTGTGAATCATCATAATTATGGCGATTAGGGTTTACATCACATAAAACCCAACCCCCAATCTCAAATAAGTAGAATATTGTGAAAATCTGCAAGATTTAGGCTCAAAGTGTCCCATTCTTATCACTGTCTTGATTCATATAACTGTCTTGCTTTGCATGTAAAGAGTCTTATCCCATGTATTATTTTCACCTTTTAAGTTGCATAATGCCCGTTGTATTGCTCTTACTTTAGATGTGCTAGCTACATCTGTATATATTACTCAAATTATGATTTAGCGTTTATAAAGATGGAACTCCAAACAGGTTCAGCAATATTATCTCAAACTTGTAAACTTATGTAGTGTATCCAGTTTTCAATCATGCAGGTTGGATGAGCAATTTCTAATTGTTTTCCTTGTTGCCTCAGAATGGAAATGTAGCATCTGTATGATGAACGGTGTCATCAGTGCAAGGTATCAAATGCGAAAACATTATTTTTTTTTAGCAGATGAAATGTTTTATTAATTTTACCTTAGGCCCCCCTCATCTCGCAGTACTGTACCAACCAGTAGAAAGATCCCCAGGAAACAGACACAAGTGATTGCATAATTCTCACTACCTATGGATAATAAATAAGCCTGCAGAATACAAAAAGGAAGTCTGTGATTTCAAAAGTTAAAAGGAAATGGACACCGAGACAGCCATTAAGAAATTACTACGGAAAGCAGTGTTTAACCAATTTCTAAGCCTGTATAGCAATGTCTCAGAACTTAATTTGCATCACTCGATTCCTTTTCCTTTTCCTTTTTGGGTTGCAAACTGGGTCAGGAGGGCCTGAGAAACTTTTTTTTTTCAGATCTTAACCAGTGAATTCTTTTTATATATATAAATTGGTGCTCTTAACATGATAGTAGTTCTGAATTCATCATTTAAAAAAAAAACCTCTATACACAGCGCCTCTTAGAACAGATCTCTAAAAGAAGGGCTTACAATAGTGGCAGAGAAGTCTTTGTTATCTGATGTAATTCTTTGGAAAGGAGGATCGGGAATGGAGTGGCTGGTGGTTTTTTTATACATATAAAATGTCTCGTTCAGGCTGAGAAGAAGAAAGGGTCAAGTTTGCAATCAAACAGTTATTGCAGAGCTGTGTGACTGTCACTAGCTGGGCTAATGTGGTATGCAGCTGTTTGTTATGTGAGTAAAAGAATGTTTGAATCAGTGAACATGTGAAAGCGACTCCAGTGAACCAGAAAATGTGTTTGTTCTTTGGCTCTCCAAACGGCTGAGAACTAAGCTGAAGATCAACTGCAAAAGCTTGGACCTTTTGACAAATGGAGAGGTCATATTTTCTAACAGAAAACGGACAAAACTGGTCACACAGATCATTTCCCTGCCTTTTTTTGGTCTTTGTTTTCTAATTATTCTTACTGCCGCTTCCAGCACAAAGGGAAGCTGGCAGAATGTAGATGCCCAACAGGTGACTCGTATCAACCTGTTCCTTTACTTGACTGTGACTCCCATGGAGTTGAGTGCGTGTATGTACAGTATACAGTGGCACCTCTTTTACAAACTTAATTGCTACATGGGTGACGGCCTTAACTCAAGTTGGTTGGTTGTAAGTCGAAGCACCATTTCCCATAGGAATGCGTTGAAATGATATTAATCCGTATGTACAGTTTTTTCTGGTCCTAGGTAGAGGCACTGTTTTCCATGGAAGCATAGGTGGAGTTTGCATGTATAGGCATAGTTCCCCATAGGAACACATGCAAAAGCAGTTGATCCATCTGCTTTTGGCCGTGAAGGATGGAAAGATTTTTTTTAAAATACCAGACAGTGTCTCTCCAAAGCTAACCATGGGGGCAAAGGAGCTACAGAGAAGCCACCTCTTTGCTGACCAACAGTTAGCCGAAGAAGAAAAAAACTGAAGACAGTTGAACTTTTGTGCCTTTTTGGTTGTATCTCAAAATTGTGGTTGTAAGTCGAGGGAAATTTTTTTCAGCGCTGTTGTTGTAACTCGAAATAGTTGTAAGTCGTGCCTGTTGTACATTGAGGTACTACTGTACTCATACTTCTCCCAGTGAAACCAATAACATTTAAAGCTACTTTTCTAGAATGGGTTTGTTTTTATAGTTTGCAAATGAGGACTACAAATGCTTCCTATATAACAACATCCATGTTTCATAGAAATGGTCTCCTTTAGTAGACAGACCTACTAACCAGTCCTGTTATTCCTTGTATTGTCCCTCTCTTATCAAAATCAATTGGGTTGACGAATATTAGCAAGAGAGATCACTTTCGACAGACTCACACCCCATATACAATGTGCCATTGTTTAGAACTCTTTGTATGACTCTGAACTGGACAGAGTTTGCTTAGGAATCAGCACGCAGAATAATTAAAACTTAACGTAGTAAGAAATGATACTGTTACAGCTAGTTGAGAAGTACCTTCTGCATTTGCCTATAATTTTGGTGTGGAGATAATTGAAGTCTTGATAGTATGAAAGGTGTAATTGAATGCACTGACCCTCCAGTTCATTAAATAAAGTAGGCCAAATTGCATGATCAATGGAAAGTACAGAGATTTTTAAAAAGGAAAGAGGGAAGGAAAATAAAATACTGTTAACTATAATAATTTATTCCTGTCTATAGTACTTCATGTTGACTTTGGCACAAATTGTTTGATCAGCTGGTTTGGAATCTTTTCAGTGTTTCAGATTTTTCTATGGCAGCAAACTCTTTTTTTAAACAATGCATTTCAGCCTATATTTATGCCCATTGAAAGAGCATATAAAAAGCTTTTGTACTGGACAAGGCTATAGAGATACAGGACAGAGTATATTATGATGCCTTTCTTTCTTTCTTTCTTTCTTTCTTTCTTTCTTTCTTTCTTTCTTTCTTTCTTTCTTTCTTTCTTTCTTTCTTTCTTTCTTTCTTTCTTTCTTTCTTTCTTTCTTTCTTTCTTTCTACACAGTGATAATCATCAGATGCTCTATGTGAAAAAAACGGGCAAAAAATTTAAGTCTGAGGATTAAGATCTTCAATTTTTTTGCTTGTGCATTCCAATTGTTCTTAAAATATTTGGCAATGTCAATTAGTAACTGAGCAGAGTTAGCTGATGAACACAATTTTCCACTAGACTGAGCACCCTATTGTAGTCGAGCTAACAGCAGATTTCTGAGGTCATTATCATTCCCTGGTAGCTTTGCCCAGCTGCTTCATGCTGCAAAAGCCAAACTTTATACTAGAGCTTTGGGATGGCACGCAGCAACAGGGGGCTGGGAAGGGAGGAGTGGGAAGTTGGCTAAGAAGCTAAAAAAAAAGCTATTACCATCAGAGTAAAAAGAATGTCAACGTTTCCAGGTGTTTTGAGGAAATCTTTGCTTTTCAGTTAGGTCTCCTTTTCTCTTTCAGCTGGTCCCTTTCCCTTTGTAATCCTGTTTAATCCTTGAAATGAATAATTGAGGTTGTACGGTCATTTTTATTTGCTTCATGGGCTTTTATTGCCATATTACAAAAATAACAACAAAAATAAGAAGAGCCTTATTCCTGAAATAACTCTTTCTTTGAGTTTGGTCTTGTCCTCCTGCTCCGAGTCCATCTATCTCGGCCAGTTGTTGTCCGTCTCACTCAGTTGCCTATAGCGGAAAGATACCAAAATAAAATTCTCAAGGCAGATCAGGTGCATGTGTTCCTTGGGATCCAGACGTGAAAGCATATTGTGGCTTCTTCTATCTGCCAGAAAAACTAAGGGATGATTGTTTATATAGGTGTAAAGGGAGGGACACAGTGGCTCAGTGGGCTAAGGTGCCGCCTGCAAAGTCAATAAGGTTGATGGTTCAAATCCTGGGTGCCGCACAGCAGAGTGAGCTCCTGCTGCTAGTCCCAGCTCCTGCCAACCTAGCAGTTCGAAAGCATGCAAATGCAAGTAGATAAATAGGTACTGCCATAAAAAGCAGGAAGGTAACAGTGTTTCGAGTGCCATGCCCGCCACATGTACACAGACTTGCACAACAATGGTTCTTCAGCTTTAAACGGAGATGAGCACCGGCCCCTAGAGTCGGATGTGACTTGCACACATATGCGGGGAGACTTTACCTTTACCTTTAAAGGGAGGGAAACCCATGTCTAGATCAGATTGCTGAGTTTATGTAAGTAAAAAACAATTAGTACCTAAATTTGCTTACTTCCTCCTTACCATTATCCTTCTTCTGCCTTTTATTGTGATTTTGAGACCGTGCAATTGCAGGCAGGGATTATTTCATAGTTTTTGTTGTTGTTAGAAAATGTATGTTTCCAACCATCATCACCATTGTATTGTCATCTAACAAGGCCATCTAACAATACTTTTCTTGTTTAAGAATACAGACAGACAGCCAACCATACCTTCCTCCTCTGCTCTACTTTCCATTTTAAATTTTCTCTAGTGAAAAGTAGGAGCATGTTGAGTTTTCACTGGATATACTTGTGAAACACCATAACATTAGTTTTTAGATGTAATTCATGGTGCTATATCCCAAACTGTATAGTTAGAAAAGAAAGAGGTAAATCTTGTGCAGCTCTGAGTGATTAAGTACCCATGTTTTATAGTAAAAATTAGAATAGAACACATATGCATCCTGTCTGTCTTGAACGATTAAAGGTATGCAATCTTACCAATCACAACAGCACACTAAAAAAATAGTGCGCCACTAAAAATGGAACAGAATCTCTGGGCCACCTCACATGATTAAAAGTTAGCAACCAGGATAATACAGCAGTAGTGCTACTTGTCATATGAAAATGCAATGCTTCAATGAGCTGTACCATTGTTTTTAAAAGGAAACGTGGTTGGTCTTCTTTCCTTAAGTAGCAAGCAACTATAGTAATTTTAATATGGCAACTCATTGGAGTGTGAAATGCAAAGATGTTTGATGCTTCCATATTGTTTTTCCATGGACCTATTTTGGTTTTGTTTCTGTTAGCATTCATCAGTAGGGTTTGCTCTCCACAGGAGTTATGAATCCAAGCAACCTCTATCATGGAGGAAGAGGGTTGTCTTATTGGCAGTGAGAGATATTGGGGAAAGGCACTCTTCTCTGCGCCCACTACAATCATGCTTATTAACACTCGATTAACCTTTAGTCCAGTGGTTCTCAACCTGTGGGTCCCCAGATGTTCTTGGAATGCACTAGCAGAGCTAGTGGTGAAGGCCTTTGGAAATACTCTAGTGCAGTGATGGTGAACCTTTGGCACTCCAGGTGTTTTGTACTACAACTCCAACAGTTCTTTATCATTGGCAATATATGCTAGGAATTCTGGGACTTGCAGTCCAAGATGTCTGGAGTGCCAAAGGGTTGCCACCCCTGCTTTAGTGTTTAGATATTGGTTGGTCCAGTAGGATCCAGGGGTCAGGTCCAACATCTCATCAAACAACAGCTAATTCATGGGGCACTTTAATGCACCTAGATCCTTGTTAGTCGGTAAATCGTGAACATTACATCCTTAGTAAGGAAATATTTATTTATTCAACATATTTTAACCCACCTTTCTCATTGGAAAAGGCCCAAGGTGGCTTACAGCATTGGAGGACAGTATACAAAGTTGATGGTAGTGAGTAAATAACATTTTTCAATAAACAAGACAATATTCAAAGCTAATATAATAATAAATGAGGAGAGATAACATAACAAATTAACTCTGTGTGGATGGGATGCATTTTTTCAGTGGCATTTTGGCTGCTGGTTGAAACCTAGCCATCCTGCGTTTACCAGTTATCTTCCAAGTTCCAGAAGCTGCTTGAGTACTACTTATAGAAATTGACTTCATTGGTTTGCCTATAACACCATTTTGCAGTCCCTGGAGTTTTTTTCCACCTCTCCCCCACCTCCCAATAACCACAGTCCCAGAAACCTATAGGAGGCATGGCTTTTTCTCTGCAACAATGTGTGCTTTGTTCTACCAAAACCGAACTAAGCCAAACCAAAGAACCCTAGTCTTTTACAACTAACCCAATAAAACAGAAGTGATTAAACCAGGAGATAATCCATTTTATGTGGATGAAGGAAAAATCATCCTATGGTTTGGTAGTGTATTTTATTTTGATGCAATTCATTTTGATCAAATCAATCAGTACCATATCCAGTTTTATTTTGAGGCAGTCTTGCCAAGCTCTTTAAGCACATCAGATATAACATTCATGTTTGTCTATCTTTCTGTCATGTTCCTTCCTGCCTGCCTTTCTCTTATATACATGTACTTCACAATTGAATCCTCAGCGAAATGACCTTTGTTTATTCCCTGCTCACAGCACCTTTTAACAAATATTGTGGTATATTGGTCCATCACTGGAATAGATTCTACTGGTGGTTCAAATACTCCATTACTTATGTACTGCTTTACAGTAGAGCTGTGGGTCCAGCAAGGTAGAAAGAAGGAGAAGTCCCACTATGATAATAGAAGTCGGTTTCCATAATGCTAGATTCAGCCTGCTGAACTATACGTCTTTCCACTTGAAAATACTAAAATAAAAATCAAAGTGAAAATTTTGAAATCCCTTAGTCTGCAAAGCATAACCCTCTGTTTGGTCCTACTGCAAAGATGGAAATATTTAGCTACTTCATGTTACTTTTTCACCAGGAAAGTACAAAAATGGCCCCTACTGTCACTATCATATGTGCCATATCTACATGTATCTTTGGCCGGTGTTCACACAGCAAGGATTTTTTAAAAGAAAAATTAGACGTCATGTTTCATTCATTAATTGTAGTTGTGACACATAATTCACATTAGAATAGTGCACCGTACTCACTTTCCAGGAGATGGAGAATTCATCCCCTCCCATCCCACCCTCTGTTCTTTTTCTTTCCATCCAGAGACAGACAATTTATGCCAGGAAATAATTAAGAGTGTTAAATTTTAAAAGCAGCAAGCAGTGATCCCTGGGCTGCTTCGATTTGCAAAATATTCTCTTGAGGAGATGAAAAACATTTTTCTTGGGGTGGGGTGGGGTGGGGGGGAATGAATTTTTAAAAAGTAATGCTACGTTGGTTCCTTAAATTACTATTATTTTTATTTGCAGGCCTTATTTGGTGTTAGGTTGAGTGAGATGCAAAGCTGCACTTCTTTTAAAGCTCAGCTGTTATAGCTGAGGACCATATGCAGCTTTTCAATCCCTGATATGGAACAACGTACATGCTGCTCCATGTTTGCAAGAGATTTACAGAAGCTTGAGTTCTGTGTATTAAAGCTGTGTACATCTAGACATTTGGGAAAGTACTTACCACAAAGCTGCTGGGGGTGCAAGGCCTATACTAATAACCTGGCAAAGGACCAGCATTTTATTCTTACATAATGCAGCTAAATTACGTAAGAGCATAAGAAGTTGCTTCTCTAGATCAGACAAAAGGTCTGTTTAACCCAGTGCTCTGTTTCCAGCAGTGGCGAGACAGATGCTTTTGGGGAGTTCACAAGCAGGGCATGGTGGCAGAAGCTAAATTTGATAATTCGGTGGCATCCTTGGCCGGAGGGTGGAAGGTCTTCTGCAGAAGACTCTGAGTTGGTGACTTCCAGTCTTAGAAGACACCAGTGCTATTCCAGTCTTCACAGGGGTGTAGAATCCTCACAGGAAGTGTGCAGGGTCAGGGGCGTAACTAGGGGGGGGGACAAGCACCATGGACAGCAACATCAATTGCATTGAAGTCTATGGGAGTATTGGTGCTGTCCATGGTGCTTGTCCCCCCCCCCTTAGTTACACCCCTGTGCAGGGTTCTCCTGCTTAACTTTATCATCAGTGTTGTCACTTTCTTATGCTTGGGACTCAAGCCTAAGAAGGACAATCCCCACCCTGTGGGGACCCTCCATTTGTCTCTGGGCCCTGGGAAATAAAAGACCTGACTCACATGCAGCACCCCCATGGATAATGGAACACTCTTCAAACTTGCCACCATTCTCCATGTGAATGAGGGCAACAAAAAGAAGAGGAGGCGGGGGAGCTAGAACTTTCCCTTCTTGTATGATTATTCTGCAGCCTTTCTAAAAGCAAAGCAAAGTGCTCTGCTTATATACTGCCCTCTATAAGTATAGAATATATGTCCTATATATTCAAGCACTCTCTGGAGGAAGGATGGAAAGCTGAGTCAACTTTGAGCCGGCTAGCCTCGGAACTGAACCCCCGGTTGTGAGCCACGTTTCTGCTGTAGTTCAGCATTTAACCACTGTACTACAAAGCCTCTAATGCTCGAGTTGGGCTTTTGAGAGGATACAAGTTCTGAATCCCAAGGACATGAAAATCTATTAGGTGCACTTTCTCCTACATGTGATTTTCCTCAGAATAATTCTGACCCAAATGAAAATGAAATGAAATTCTCACTCATTCCCTACTCAGTAGGTTTTTAATGTTGAAACCATCATTTTCATATCATAATGCATTATGTCATGTGTCTCCATAGTTCACCTGCATTAGAAAAATTCTCCTCATTTAGTTCTGTGCCACTACTTCCGCCTTAATTGTGATTTTAACTTGTAGCCACATTTTACACTCTGTTACTGTGTTTTAATGCCTTTTTTATTTCACTTGAAACCACCTAGAGCGGGGGTAGGCAACCTTTGGCTTTCCAGATGTTTTGGATTGCAACTTCCAGATGTTTTGGATGGCTACTTACTTACTTACTTACTTACTTACTTACTTACTTACTTACTTACTTACTTACTTACTTACTTACTTACTTACTTACTTACTTACTTACTTACTTACTTACTTACTTACTTACTTACTTACTTCTGCCTGCTGCCTTTCATATATAACAGGAAGTGGAGACCCTTCTATCATGTCCATCAATATATCAATTACTCTGGATTTTAAGAAGTAAGCAGAACTTCCTCT
>JAIOUR010145933.1:0-10109 GCA_020711275.1 Calotes versicolor
CAGGTCATCTTCCATCTAAACACCAAATTGGTCTGATTGTGCTTAGTTTAGCAAACCTAAAGAAAACCAGGTTTATTCGGTGTAGTACAGCAATAATTCTGTTTAAAATCCAAACACTATTTCTGATTTTACATTTGAATGTATAATTTAGTAGATGCCATGCTTTGCAAACTGCTACCCTCTTTTTGGATCATGTGCTCTTATTTTGGGTGACGTGTCAGTAATGAACCTATTGACTCCAGTCCACCTGGCACTGCCTAACTTTTTTCTTGTTGTTGGGTCTCTCCCAGTTCGCTTGCTCTCTCCCAGTGTGTGAACAAATGCAAGGGAAAGAAGCAACAGGCTATATTTCTCTTGACATCTGCACACTAGACTAATGGGAAGGAGGTGAATCGCTGGGAAGGGTCAGCTTGCTTGGATCCAAATATCCACCCCTCAAGTATGGAACCACCATGTATTCAGGAAGCGTGTCTGTGTTTCATGTTCAAATCCCAACTTAACTATCTGCCCCCCTGCCCGCCACCATTTTCAAAGTGGTGCAGAGAGAGAAATATTCATACTGTGTTCAGTGGCATTGATGTCCCTATTCCAAAACTAAAACATGAGAGTGTTTATATTCTCCCCAACATTCCCTTTCCCCCCTGAATGAATGCCAGATCTATGCCCCCACCCACATCAAGACATGCGCACTGTCTTTAACAATCCATTCCACCACTTTGGAATGCTGCTTCAAACTCAGCTAGAAGATCTATATGCAAAACGCTTGCCTCAACACAAAATCTCTTCCATTTGTTTACATGTCATGCTCTATATCAGTGTCTCTATCTAGTGATCAAGGAGCATTTGGCACAAATAGGACAGATAACCTCAGAGACCCTTGCATTTCAAAGACTCAGATTTCACAAACTGTCATTTCCTCTTTTGTCAATAATTTATTCTTCACTCACACAGACCCTGACACCTAAGTATCTCAGATCAATCTCCATACATGCTGTGTATCCCTTTCAAGATGTGTACTTGTTGTCTTGGGTTTTTTTTTTATTTTTTTTTTTTTTGCTGATAAAGCCAGAATCCAAAGACCAATGGCAGACTTTAAAAGTGTACTTGGCTTTTGACAGCTTCTTCTCTAGATGTGGACTTCCTGATGTGCTTTCATATTTACTGGCACTAGTATCCTTTCACCTAGAAAAAAAGTTCAAAGTATCTTCTGAGGTAAAATGTGCGGGGGTGGTAGTGATGGTGGTATGTCATGAGAATGAGACAGAGAGAGAAAGTCTGACTACTTTAAACCAGGTTTTCAACAGAGGCAATAAAATAAAATAGCTTCCTTGTATTTATAATTATAGAAATTATAAGAAAAAGGTGACTAATATGAAAACTCAGCATCTTTATTTACTATTTATTTATTTATTTATTTATTTATTTAACATATTTTAACCAACCTTTCTCCTTGGAAAGGACCCAAGGCAGCTTACAACATAGGATAATATATAAAGTTGATAGTAGTGCGTACTGAGTACATCACAGTTATCAAGAAACAGTTAAGACAAAATTCAAAGCTAATAACGTGTGTGTGGAGAGGTAACAATAACATCATTAAAATACAATATTAGCACACGGAACAATCAGGGAACAGTAAAAGGGGGGATACAAGTAGTTCTACAAACAAAGCAGGCTCAGAACTAAGGAAAGGGACTGCAAAAATTGATTTGCTAGTAGGTACAGGCAGGCTTACCCAGTGAGAGGTTGAAGAACCACCAAAAAGCATTCATTATCATTCTCAATGAATGTTGTGTTGGTTGTTTCTTGTGAACTGTGATGTACTCACTGTTCCAATGCTGTAAGCCGCCTTGGTTCCTTTCTGAGGAAAAAAGCAGGTTAAAAACAAATAAATAAATAAATAAATAAATAAATAAATAAATAAATAAATAAATAAATAAATAAATAAATAAATAAATAAATAAATAAATAAATAAATAAATAAATAAATAAATAGGCCTTTGGTTCCATCCATCAATTAAATGTCTCAAATTACCAACAGAGTAACACCATATAGGGGAAACTGAGGGGAAACTGAAAGATATGTCTTGGTATGTCTAAAAGTTAATACATGGGTAGCATTCCTTTTATTTTAAAACAAATGTGCTACTTCACCCTTTGCAACAAATTGTATTACTAATATTTTACTATTTTGTAACATTTTTGAAAAATGTTCCTGAGAACACAAAAATGCCCCGAAGGAACCCTAATGCCTCACTTCAAATGCCTTTCTCCAAACAAATACTGGCCAATGTCCTGCTGCTTAAACGTAAAGGGTAATGAACATTAGGAAAGCACTGCCCACTCCCTTTAAGTTTCCCTGTCGTGGCCATTTTTTTATTGTGAAGGACTCCACAGAGAGCCAGCCAGAGTTGGGAAGAAGGGATGCTGAAGTAATTTCCCTTCAGGCCTGCATTTCAGCTAGAGGACACTAGCCACCACGTTTGGGATATAAGAAAGTGATGATGTTAACAGGCATTGCATTATTGTGGGAAAGGTTATTCTTCATTATTGTTTAAGATCTACTGTAACAGGTAATGTAAAGATAAAGATCCCCCCTCCCCCGAAGGACATGCATGCTACTCATATCCGTCTCTAGGAGCAGTGCAGAACACAGTTACCGTCCCACATTTTATGGCAGTACCTATTTATACTTGCATTTGCATGCTTTTCAACTCCTAGGTTGGCAGGAGCTGAGACTACCAGCGGGAGCTCACACTCCACTGTGCTACACCCAGAAATCGAACCGCTGAGCTGCCGACTTAGCAGCCAACACTTTCAGTGTCATAGCCCTCTGAGCCACCACATTCCTACAGATAATGTATCCGCTTGTAATGCCTTACAATCTCTGCTCCAGGCTCATCAGATCTCCAGATTCTCTTGAAACAAAGCAGCAGTGTTAACCATTGCTTATTTTTTCTTCATCATGACTGAAACTGAGGTTAGTCTTTTTGCCATCTTAGAAATGCATTCATATTTGGAAAATATGCCATCAATCACACAAAGCAATTTCAAATTTGGGCATAGACACATTGTGATCTGACTATAGGGCACGTTTCACTCTCAAAATTCTGGGTCAACTTCCATGTGAACCATGATGTGTCGGGGTGGTGGTGATAGGGTATTCTCTTAAAGGTGTGTGGAAAAGAGGTTTTCACAGTCTGTAATTCTATTTAGCAGACCTAATTCAACTGGCTACTGATGCAGTTACATAGTTTTGAGAAGATCCTTTACACATGTCTTTTTTTAAGGGAAGAAGGGTAACTCTCGTTAATTCTGTAAATTATTATGATCCATTTTTATATCCCCCCATGGCTATCATATACTAACTCTAAGGTAAAGGTAAAGTCTCCCTGCACATATGTGAAAATTGTATCGGACTCTAGGGGCAGTGCTCATCTCCAGGTTTTTTAGCCAAAGAGCCAGTGTTGTGCAAGTCCATGAACATGTGGCCAGCGTGGCACATGGAACACTGTTACCTTCCTTCTTTTTATGTCAGTACCTATTTATCTACTTGCATTTGCATGCTTTCGAACTGCTAGGTTGGCAGGAGCTGGGACTAGCAGCAGGAGCTTGCTCCACTGCGCGGCACCCAGGAGTCGAATGACCGAGCTGCTGACTTGGTAGCTGACAGTCGGCGCTCTAGCCTGCTGTGCCACAGCATCCCTTATATTAACTGTAGGACTGGATAATTTATTTCTGCTATGCAAGTGTCATTCTTTTCTTCCTTGGCAAATCTCATGCATGGTTAAGGTCTCCTTTTATATAACATACAATTCATGACTAAAGTAAGTTCCACTCTACTGTATTTAATACATCATATCTAAATGGGTGTTGACGCGTCTTCCTGGGGCTATATCCTCCTAGCAGCCGCTGGTCTTCTCATGTCTCTGGCATACTAATACTACACACAAACAGACCTGTGCATGCAGGCTTGTGTATTTTATGATACATGTCAAAATATTTATTTTGAGTTCACTACAGCCAAGCTCAAAATTGGTCCTCAGACAAAGAAAAGGCAGGGAAGGCAGATTAAAAATATACAGCTGCTAAATTCAGCTTCACCATCAATCTTGCCAGGCTCGCTGAAGATCCCAGCACAGGTACAAAATGAAGGCCCTCTTAATTTTAGGCAGTTAAATGAGATATAGGAACAGCCAAGACTGGATGTCTCGCTGTCCACCTTGCCAACTTCCACTGTTCCTGTCACAGCAGCTAAAGCAGCCCCACAGAACTGGACTGCTTGTAGTATATTATGACTTGGAAAAAAGCTTTGTAAAACTGAGAAATATAACTGCTCTCTAGGAGGAGAGCCAGAATTTAGCCTCCTGCCCAGTGAGCTGCCCCCAGTGGGATGTGAGATGTCATGCCGTTTTGAAATTAGGACTCAAGCAACACCTTTCTTTACACATCAATTATTTCCAGTTTCTCTTCTGCTCCCCATTCACATCTTGTTTTCTCTCAGGTGGTGGCAGTGCTGCACTGCTCGTGTCCTTCCACTCTGTGACATCTAGGACATCTCTAAAGCTTTTCTTCCTTATCAGGGTCACTCCCACCACTACCTTTGTCTGCTTTTGCTCTCAGTTTAGCAGGCAATATATTCGCTTTTTATCAATTTGCTGTCAATGTGTGCTTCTTTATGAAAAAGTAGAAATAAAATATATATGAGCAAGATATTTTTATGTATTTTGCTTTGATGCAATATACTTTGGGTCTGGTAATTTTGTTCTCATTCAGACGGTATCTCATAGTGTCTATCTTTTCCCTGCTGATGACAAAACCTTAATGTCTTGTAAGAAAACAAACATGCAAACATTTCGTCTGCAAGAGTTTATTAAATTCTTTTTTATAATGCCAGTTTATGAATATGGGACATTGTTCTCCTGTATTCATGGTTCAGGAAATAGACCGATATTGCTGCACAATATTATGCCTATACTGCCGGTGGAGGTGTGGGGAGGATGGCAAACTTTGCACCACAAAAGGCAGGCTGAATGTTAACAGCACCAGTAGTGGCAGTCAAGATAGTC
Organism: Calotes versicolor; assembly: GCA_020711275.1. NCBI lineage: Eukaryota > Metazoa > Chordata > Lepidosauria > Squamata > Agamidae > Calotes > Calotes versicolor. The sequence continues at coordinate 5,070 of JAIOUR010145933.1, forward strand.
TACTCGACAGGTTGTCTTCATGTGTTCATTACCATTCATAAGTAAAGGGAAAATATGAGAAGCTGACTTGTTTTTTTATTGGTTAACTACTTCAGTTCTTAACCAAACATAAAGTGATCACCAAGGTTGTTTTCCAACATGTGTAAATAGTGCTAAGCACATGAGGATATCCTATAGACCAATGGTGCCCAAAGGTAGAGCTGCAGATGTTTTTGGCCTACAACTTCCAGGAGCCCTTGCCAGCAGAGCTAGTGCTGAAGGTTCCTGGGAGTTGTAGGCCAAAAACATCTGAGGATCTACCTTTGGGCACCCCTGCTATAGACCAGGGGTGGCAAACCACTGACATGGCAGATGTCCTGGACCGCAACTCCCAGAATCCCTAGCTTATATTGCCAGTGTTAAAGGGCTGTTAGAGTTGCAGTCTGAAACACCTGGAGTGGCAAAAGGTCACCATCACTGCTCTAAACCATCTTGTAAAGCAGTAATTTCACAGCTTCTATGTGACCTTCTGAATAGTGCCCTCTATTCTTCTGTTAAATATATTTTGAATATTTTAGAATCCTACACATAATTCCTTTGCCAGCATAAAAGCATATTTAGCAAGGAATGAATTAAAACATTTTCTTCTTGAGAGTCAATAATTGGGTCCTGAACAAAATGGTCAAAAGTGCAAATTGCCCGAAAACTGGAGCCGGTTTTTCCTTTGAAAACCTGTATCAGGAGCCTAGTCTCAGAAATCCAAAGAGCATGTTTACTGAAAAGCCCTCAGAATTAAAGAACCTGCTCTGTGCTTTTGTAATGCAGAAATGAACTCCCACCTGGAGCTTTTGTCAGAGTTCTAATCTGAGTATTTCAACTGATGGCTGGGGGTGAAATTTACCTGCTACTTTATTGCCTAAGATGCCAAAGGTGACCAATGCCAGATTTATACATGAGCCAAGAAATCTACAGTATAGGGCCTGAGATTATGAGGGGGCGCTAATAAAAAATAACCCCTAAATTTCAAGATTTTTTCCTGTTAATTTTTTTAAACCCCTTTTCTGGTAATACTACAGGGCCTTGGTATGCCTTAGTCCATCCTGGATGAAGCCTTCCTGAACCTGAAATAATACAGAACTCCACCACTGAGCTGCCTCCTTGTATTAAGTCTGCAAAATTAAGTCTTGTATTAAGTCTGCAATTTTTAAACTCATCAACCTATGTATATATTGGCCCTTTGAAAAATTACTCAATACCAAGGACATTGCTAGCCCCAGGAGACCCGGAGCTATTGACATCTGATTAATGGCAATATCCCTGAGTCTCCTGGGGTTAGCAATGTCCCTGCTCACTATCTTGAATTAAAAGACTAGCCAGATGGCCCCTGCAAAGTATTAGTCATAATGGTATTGAGGGTGCAGCCTATTCTCTTGTCATTTATCTCCTTGTAGACTATTGATATAATATGCTGAAAGCATTATCTGATTAAACAAGAAGTGTCTCGGGGGCTCTCCCAAAGGCTATATCCAATTAGTTGTCACAGAAGAAGGGGAAAATATTCATCCCATTGCTAACATTAGAGCTTCAGAGAGTAGTAAATAGTACCACGGTTTGCAAACTGAATGTAATCACAGAAAAAACTGGACAGGAAGGCTGTGGAATATCCATCCTTAGAGACTGTTGGCCAAAGGTTGAATGGAACCCAACTCAGGGTTGCCTGGCTTCAGAGCACCACCTAAAGCAGGCTTCTCAAACTTGTGGCCCTCCAGATGTTCTTGAACCACAACTCCCAGAAGCCCTTGCCAACACAGCTAGTGCTGAAAGCTAGCACAGTTAGGGCCACAAGTTTGAGATGCCTGACCTAAAGCCTCAAAGAATGACTATGCTATACTTCTCTGAGTTTCCAGACAGAAAGACAAACCTCAGTGTGAGTGGTACTGAAGAAGGAAATACTGTATTTTCCTCTATAAGACACACCTGATCATAAAACCTGACCATAAGATGCACCTAGTTTTTAAAGGAGGAAAACAAGAAAAAAAGTCTGAAACACAAATATAGTGTTTTATTTCATTTCTTGTTTTGTTAATACTGAATTTTTAAAAGAATTTCAAAAATGAAATGGTTTGTTAAACAGCTCTCCTGGGTCTTAGAAGCACCAAATTTGATTAGTAGCTTTCTTGGACTCTCCCCTACAAGCCCTCCAACTTTGGAGAGGTCTGCGGCTCAGAGGGCAGAGCTATTCAACTCCAAATGGTTTTTTCCTTGGGTGCCCACTTTGGAGTTGAATGACTCTGCCCCTTGAAACTCAAACCTCTCCAAATTTGGAAGGGTTAAAGGTGGGAGGGGAGGGCCTAGTGGTTGGGGAACCCTGCTATACAGGGGTCCTACTTGGGCACTCACTTAAGAGAACAATTAGGCTTGTCAACATGAGGGACGAGGACTTTTTAGCTGTGGCCCATGGCTATGGAGCACTAGTTAACTAATGAATATTGCAACAAAAACTCAAATTTTTATTTATCAGGCAATGGCTTCTTCTGAGCTATCCATGACTGATTAGGAAAGAGACCTTTGAGTGCGGGACAGCTCAATGAACATGTCAATCCAATGTCTGGCAGCGGTGAAGAAGGCCAATTCCATACTAGGGATCATCAAAAAGGGGGTGGAAAATAAAACAGTGAACATTATAATGCCATTGTACAAAACGATAGTGGGGCTGCACCTGGAGTATTGCATACAATTCTGGTCACCACATCTCTAAGAAGACATAGTCGAACTGGATAAGATGCAGAAGAGAGCAACTAAATGATTACAGGGTTGGGACCCCTCACGAGGAAAGGCTATAACATTTGGGGTTCTTTAGTTGGAAAAATGGTGCCTCGGGGGGGGGGGACTATGATTGAGGCATGAAAAATTATGCAGGGAATGGATAGAGAGAAGCTTTTCTCCCTCTCACGAAATACCAGAACTAGGGGGCATCTACTTAAATTGAGCGCTGGGAGAGTGAGAACAGACAAAAGAAAATATTTCTTTACCCAGCGTATTGTTTGTGGAATTCCCTTCCGTAGGAGGTGGTGATGGCATCTGTCCTAGGTACCTTCAAAAGGGGATTGGACATATTTCTGGAGGAAAAGTCAGTCACAGGTTACAAGCCATGATGGGGTTCTTCAAATATCAGATACAGGGGAGTGGTATCAAGAGAGAGATATCTAGTCTCATGTGCTCCCATATGCTTCTGGTGGGGTCATTGTGAGATGGGCCCTTCATCTGATCCAGCAGGGCTTTTCTTATGTTCTTATGTTCTCAGCTGAAATGTGTTCCATCAGTGCAGGCCTCCAAGGAAAATCTGGCAAGTGTTCTTCAAAATAAGACAGGAAAGAAACAGAAAAGTGAGTATATTCCTCCACAGTAGGGCATGTTGCATTTAAAAGAATGGCTATAATTACACTGAGCTTATCCATAACTGAACAGTGATGGGTACTTTTCAGACTTCCAGAACATATTATCACCAGTCATTGATGATGATGATGATGATGATGATGATGAGCTTCAGCAGATTGTTACAGCAATTCTTTAAAAAATCTATGCAAAATTCTTCTTTAAAGTAGCTTTCCATGCTCTGCACTCTAGTGTTAGAAATGGAAAACTGCACATCAATTTGAAATTAAAACAAAAATAAACCATTTATGTTCATATTGTATATGTTCTTAAATGCCATCTCCAGATGTTTCTGGCCTACAACTCCCAGGAGCCCTTGCCAGCACAGCTAGTGCTGAAGGCTAGCACAAGTGGTGAAGGCTTCTGGGAGCTGTAGGCCAAAAACACCTGGAGATCTACCTTTGGGCACCCCTAGTGAAGCAAATGCTCCGTTAGACTAGGAGAGCTCAATGGGAGGTGGAACTGGTCAAATGATTCACATACTGGAATACCTTGTTGATGTAACTGTAAGGCAAAGATGCCTTGATTACATACAGTAAAAAAATAGACTTTTTAAAAAGTTTTAACGTCTGAGCATCCATGCAGTAAAGTCAGCGACTGTCCCTCTCCTCATATCATCTTAAAATATAATCCTCCATCCCTCAGTAAGCACTTTAATGTTATTCAGATGCTGGTGGGATGGATTTAAGCACATTCTTAAATGTAACCCACCCAAAACAGAAGAAAACTTAAACTAGTTAAGACTGTTTGACTTGAAGCTCAGCGGCACTTAAGGTAACTTCTGAAATTGTCCAAAACTGCCCTGGGAAGATGTCAGGTCTTCCACCACTCATGGAACATCTGTTTCTGCCTAAGTGAGATGGCACAGTGCCCCAAACCCTGACTGCTTCCTCCATTTGCACAGGTTTGTCCTCATGAAATGCATGTGGTCCAGTTTACATACTGCAGTCTCCAATCCCCCGTTTTGCTTCTTTTAATATAATGCAATGTAAAGAGCACTTCAGGAGGTTCCCCTGCTAGCTTTTCAGCAAGAGTTTGACAACTTTTGAGCTAATATTCTTCCAATGGCTCCAACACATTTTATCTTCCAGTACAAAGGGTTGGGGGGGGGGGGCAAAGCAATGTCTTGTAATCCCCCAGGAGGGTCCTAGGGAACACATAACATTGGCATACACATGCAAGTGTGCATCCCCAGACTACTGGCTGCCCTAAGGGCAACAGGATGGCTTTCCCTCGTTCCCATATGCTGAGAAATCCTGGAAGGGAAACACTGCTTGCATATGAAATCAGTTTCACAAAACCATACGTGTGTTCTCATCTGCTACACAAGGAGGACAAGGCGGCTTGTATGCCTCCAAAAATGCAACCATCTGTTTCAAGTCATTAAAGTTTACTTGGCAAGAAAACTCTAAGACGTCTGACACCTTCATAAACAAGGCAGTAGATTGTTGACTAAACTGCGATTACTGCTGATAGTCCACATTTACATAATACTTTGCATCTTTCAAAGAGCTATGCAAATATTATCTAATTGCTCCTGCAATCTAGTATCGAGCCTATATGTTCAGGAGGACACGTCACTGACTGAAAGGAGCACGTTCTGTGGGATTGTATTAGCATAAATTA
>JAIOUR010147044.1:0-10246 GCA_020711275.1 Calotes versicolor
GGCCTGTTGGAGGTTTTCCAGTCCCTAGAAGAGATTTCACCTCTGGTGTCAGACTGAGACAATGAATTTTTCAAATATCACTATCATTTCCCTTTCCTAAACTAAGCATACACACAACTAGCAGAAAAGGAATGGATGATTGCTCACAAAGAAACAAACAACCCATTCAATGGTAGGGTAGTCCTTACTGTTTTAGATTTTGATTGTTAAATGCAAAATTAGTCTTGCAGATATGTATATTCTTTTAGAGAGCAGAAAATAAATAAAAACCCAACCCAAATCTTACAGGCTCATTGTCTGGACTGTGAGAAGCCATGAGTAGATAGTTTTGCCAAGTCTCAGGGCACCAGCTGCAGACTCAGGGAACTGCTGTGCTTCGTGAGGTCTCCAGGGTGACAGCAGCACTAGAAGAGAAGAAAGTGTCAGGATTTTTTTTAATGTGGTGACACTTGTTTCCTTGCATTTCCAGCAGGTGTGTGAGCTTACTGGCTCAGTGTGAAAGTGCTGTAGTATGTTGGATTTGCTTACTGTCAGTACACCAAAGAAATGTGGGTGAGGGAAAGGGACTGAGATAGATTTGGTTGTATGCACACAGAGAATGGAGTGGTGTCCAATAAGAAGGCCCACAAATTATGGGGCTTCTTATTGGACACCACCTGGCAGCAGTAAAGGTAAAGGCCCCCCACACATGCATGCAAGTTGTATCTGACTCGAGGGGCTGGCGCTCATATCTGTTTATAAGCCAGTGTTGTGCAAGTCCGGGAACATGTGACGGGCATGGCACACGGAACACTGTTACCTTCTTGCTTTTTTACAGCGGTTCCTATTTACTTGCAGTTGCATGCTTTCGAATTGCTAGCTTGGCAAGAGCTGGGATTAATAGTGGGAGTTCACTACACGGCATGGCACCCAAGATTTGAACCACCAAGCTTGCTGACTTTGCAGCCAGCAGTCAGTGCTCTAGCCCACTGAGCTACCAGGTCCCCTGGCAAAATAGTAAAACAGGATCTGAAAATATGGGATGAGATAGGGAGTGAGAGTTCTACATGGCTAAACAATACTGTGGTCTGGATACCTTCCACCCCATCATATGCTCTTAATGTTGTTTTCATCATAGCATGAGTGGGGGAGGGGCCACACATGCCTCATCTGTAACAAGCAGGATATTTATGGTTTGCAGGAGGTGCAACCATAATTTCATGCATTCTCTAGGCAAAGTGCAGTGTGGTATTATTTAGACACTTATTTTGTGATTTTTATATATTTTTGTGCTTCTGATTCAATGCTTGTAGAAACACTAAGTGGCTTTTTCTCTCCTGTGCTCTGTTGCCCATTATGAAGACTAATGAGCATTCCAATTAGCATCGCTATTTTCTCAAGTTTTTAATTATTGCAGTTTCTCATTCTCGTTTCTTTTCCACTTAGGCCTCATGGCATGATACCTGTCTAGCAAGTAAATGTATTGATTTAATTTTATTTCATTTAATTACTACTGCCATTGGCAAGACAGCCATACAAGAAGCAAAGCAGGGTTTCATTTACTTCCCATCTTTCAAAAATGGACAGCAAATGGAGGAGTTATATGCCGGTGAGGTAAATGTATTCACTATTAATCAGAATTAACTGGGCAAATTGATAATGCACAGTTACTGTACATTATTGCATTACAGTTACATTGTTGTTGTCGCCGCCGCCGCCGCCGCCACCACCACCACCACCACCACCACCACCACCACCACCATCATCATCATCATCATCATCATCATCATCATCATCATCATCATCATCATCATCATCATCATCATCATCATCATCATCATCATCGTTGTTGTTGTTGTTTTTGTTGGTGGTGTTGGTGGTGTTGGTGGTGTTGGTGGTGTTATTGTTATTGTGTGGAGAAGGGGTTAGAACAGTGGTTCTCAACATGACCCCTTTGAGAGTTGAACAAACTTTTCATAGGGGTCACCAAAGACCATTAGAAAACACATATTTTGATGGTCTTAGGAACATGTCGCAGCATTAGGAAGGCTGAAAACCACTGCACAGAAAGCATGAGGTCCCCATACCCAAATACTACCTCTGAAAAGATGGTTTGATTCCCTTGTTCTCTTGAGGGGGTCCTCCCAGCTGGGGGAGGAGGGGGTGGAAACACATTGATTCCATATTTATTTATTTTTTTGGTATTTATTATTTTGAGTCTTTGACCTATTAAAAGTAGCAATGAAAATAAATTTATGATTGCGGGTCACCACCACATGAAGAACTGTATTAAAGAATCCCGGCAGTATGAAGGTTGAGAACCACTGGGTTAGAACATTAGTTTTTTGTTCATCAAGTGGCCATGCTTGATAGCATAGAATCAGGCTAATGGAATTTGGAATAGTCTTATAAGCCCATCAAGTCCAGGAGAGGACTTGACGTATACTTTGTCTTATTCGAAAGGCACATGGAACACTGTTACCTTCCTGCTTTTTAGGGCAGTACCTATTTATCTACTTGCATTTGCGTGCTTTCCAACTGCTAGGTTGGCAGGAGCTGGGAGGAGCAGCAGGAGCTCACTCTGCTGCGTGGCACTTGGGATTCGAACCACCATGGAGAGGACATTTCTCTTCACTGGGCAGTGGGATTGTCAGCCAGTAAAGCTTCTTCCTCTTCCTTTCATTCCATGCCACTTCAACAACAAATTACAATGGTTTCCAACCTTCTGTCTTCTTTCCTCTGGTTTTCTGTGCACGTCTTCTTAAAAAAATATATTTAACTATAACATGGGATGATCTCTGTCTGCACAGGAAATGGGTCAGACTTGTTCCCTTTGATCTGGGATTCACTCACCTTAACAAAAACAGTCACAGTTCAAGCTCTAAATCAGCCGAAGCCAGTGCCCTGACCTAATTTTCATATGTAGCTCTCCGTGTTTTCACTTGTATTTGGAACCATTTTCTAAGCTGTCTTGGGTCCCAGCGTGGAGGAAACAGCAGGAATCAACCAAATAAGTATAATCGTAATGAGTTCTTCCTTGGTCAAATACTTTGCAGTTAACCATCATAATCATGATAAATTGTCTTGTGGGCACTAGAAGTGTTAAGAATGAATGATTACTAAGTATGCAAGAACTCTGATACTGTACGTTTTTTCCCTTCCAAAAAAATAAATAAAAATGTCAGCAGTCTAAGTTGCAACTGGGAGTGGTTTTTCCCCAGGAGAAGCATTTGCTGAATCCATCGCTTTCTGCTGTTAAAATGTACATATAGCTTCCTTGGCTGTGATAGGAGGACCTTTTATACGTATACTTTGTCTTGTTTGAAAACACTTTTTTTCTCATCATTGGCATCTTTTTCATTCCAAAGGTTATATCTGGAGCAGTTTCTATTCAGCAGTGGTTTAGTTTTTATTTACAGTCAAGCAATGTTTACATCCAGTGCCACATTTCAGTCTTTATGTGTATTTGTAAGCAGTTAATGGAACAGGGACTCCCACCTGCCCACCCCCAACTCCCATTAACATAGTGGATAGACATAAAAGGGCTTTAGCACCCTTTCACCAAAAGTGTGGTCTGTAAATATTTTTTAAGTGTGTGTGTGTGTTGTTGTTGTTGTTGTTGTTCACAACTACCATTGTAAGAGATAGATAGTGTGTCGTATGTTCTCCATGGGGCAAAGCTTCAAAAATGTTGTAACTATTTTATAAACAAATCAGTGGGATAGCAGAAAACGCCTATATGTTTGGCGCTGCAACTTTTCAAATGCCTCAGGTCTAGAATGGATGTTTCCATAGGAGAGCCAGTGTGATGTATTTCATAGAGTTTAGATCTCTACTACATAGAGTCATAGAGTATAAGGCTAGGACTCATGAGACATGAGTTCAAATTCCCATAAAGGTAAAGGTAAAATCCCTCCACACATGTGTGCAAGTTGTATCCGACTAGGTGCTGGTGCTCATCTCCGTTTTTAAGCTGCTTAGCCAGTGTTGTGCAAGTCTGTGAACATGCGGTGGGCCTTTTCCCACCACCTTTTCCAGCAATACCTACAGCAATACCTATTCTCCCACATGAGAATACAATTATTTTAACACATCTGAAGTGGAGAGGTGGGCCACTCAAACTGCTGAAATAAGAATGAACATATGTGGTGGGTTGCAGAAAAGGAAGGGAAATGTTTAATTAAAAAAGCACATGGGAGAGTAAAGAATAGAGTTGCTGGAAAGCAGGAACAAGAATTAAGACCCATTGGCTGGAATCTTATTGGGAATTTCCATTTCTACAGGAGATTATGTAAGGACTAGCAACAAACTGCTTCTCATTAATGAAGTGGCAGTTCTGCTCCTGTCGTATGGCCCCGATCGTGCATGGCCAGGAATGTACCCAACAGGCAGCTAAGAATTCACTAAGACTTCCCTCATGCAAGTATGAGCATCCAACAAGATTCTGGTGATTGAGTCAGTATGACTCAATTTCAAGGAGTTAGGAATAAGGCTATGTTCTTTTGTATACACATTCCTGGGCGTAAGTTCCAGAAAAATTATGAGATTTACTTGTGAGTAAACATGGGTGGAAATGGGGTGTGAAAGTATGGGTTTTTCTCTTGGTAGAGATTGTATCCTCAATCTTAATGAACTTAATGAACTTAAGGACCACTAGAAATGAGCAGTCAGATTGTATTACTTGGTCTGTTGTGGGGAAATTTGTATTTTAAGGGAGGGTGGTATGTGTTTTAAGGGGGGGGTATGTGTTTTAAGGAGGGTGGTATTATGTTTTAAGGGGTGGTTTTAAAAGGGGCTAGTGTGTTGATGTGTGTGTGTGTGTGTGTATTCGTTTTGGGTCTGGTCTCTGGGTGTCTGTGAATTTCGTTGTGTGTGTATACTATGTGTATACAGACAATGACAATAAATTATTATTATACATTATTATTATAATATTTTTACAAATCTCACAAATGGTGCTGAACTCCGATGCCTTTGACATGCAGAGTAATAGCATGTGGGTAATGCTAGGTAGAAGAAGAAACCAATGGTTTTTTTTTATCACCACTTCTTCATATTTGGAACTGTCACCTTTCCCCCAGTCTATTCTCACCCCAGAACACAAAGGTATCGGCAGCTACTCAGTCGCTTGTTGAATGAAAGAGCCTGGAGTGATAGAACCTTTCCTGCTCAGAGGAATCTAATTAAAGTTTATTCCGTCACTTGTTCCATTCAGACACAACCAGAAGAAAATGTGAAAATGAAATCCTGATGAAATGAAAAGAATAATTGGCAGAGATTTGTGAAGTGTTAAACAAATTTCAGGAGGCTGTAATAGACTAAAGTAACAGGAGAATCACAGTGAGCTGTCATTCATCAAACATACCTATGTAGATCTATAGCAATCTATTGTTCAGAATTCTTTTTGTACATGTTGGCTCTTTTGAAGTTTAATCATAATTAAAAGGACTTATTTTAATTTAAAAGAGCAAAAAGGGAAAATGGAGTCAAAAACACTCTGTGTTTTTTTTTTAATTCAGATGAATGCACAGAATGGCGAGGTCATTCAGAGACTATTTTCCATCCAGATTGCATGTGATTCATTTTTAAATAAAGCCTCTTCTTTTTAGAGTTTTGACCTTGAATTCATTAGATGTAAGTATATACTCGTATAAGCTCCATCATGGAATTTAACTCAGTTATGACATGGCTATGAATTCATATCTAAATATGAAAATAATTGATTTCATAAACTAGGGGGGGGGCTAATATAGACAATAGGTGTTTGTTTATGTTTAAAATGATTTTGTACCACAATTTGTTTGGACAACAGGGTGGTTTGGAGCAGAAATTTACAGTATTTCCCATGGAACATACTCAACGTTGGGCAAGCTAAATGGTCCTCATGTGCCACCAGATGAATGGATTGGTAATCCAGAACGGAACTAAATATTTAGAATTTGTTTGGAAAAGTTGCTGTCAGCCAAACCTATCCAAGAAGGTTCAAGTATCAACTTGATACCTATTTCATAAACTGATAAACTTTTTTACTACAGGCAGACCAGCCAAGGATAGCATGAACGATTGTGGTTGTCCTATATCTCTTCTCACACACAGCATAATGCAATTCAATAAAATAATATCTCAAATAAAACTAGAGCCACCTAATAAGGAAAACAGCCACTGAGAACAAGTAAATCTTTATCACTCTGCAGTCTTGGGGAAAAAAGGGAATCTAATAAATCTCTAAATTGTCTGGTAACGGTGCAGAACAACTTCTGTAGGCACAGCACAAGTAATCTGCTGGATGACCAAGATCATTCTTTTATGACACTAGTTCTAATTGTAAGATTTGAATAGATCCATTTAGCCTTCATCCTATTAGATTGTAAAACCTGGGGCTTCCTTCACTGAGCTTTGGGTTTGCAAGAGCAGAGCAGTGCTGCTGAGAGAGAAATTCTTGTGTCATTCATCCATAGGGTTGCCCTACTTCACAAATTCCTCTTGGCAATGCAGTCTCAGGGCATAATGAGAAGTCTTAAGCCCAAATAGCAGGTAGCTATAGAACAGCCCGAGGCTTAGGCGATCTCTCTGCAGACCTTCATCCTCTCTTCATTCTGTGGACAAATATGAGAAAAGTAAGAAGCAAAACTACAGTCTAGCAAAAGTTCCATAATAGATTGATTTAAAAATTGATTCATAAATTGATCGTGTACTCAGAGTTTTCTCTAGAACACCCACCTGGAGGTCGGTCGGTCAGTCAGTCAGTCAGGCAGTTGGACGGATGGACAGACGGACTGATGACGACGACGACAATGAAGGAGAAGAGGAAGAGGAAGAGGAAGAGGAAGGAAAATGAGGAAGCCCCCATTAAGTAAATTCTGACATGGTGACCCTTTTCAGGGTTTTCCAAGTAGAGAATAACCAGAAGTGGCTTACCATTCCTTTCTTCTTAAAGTACCCTGGGACTGTGCACACAGGCTGACATATATCATGGGAGGCATAATGGAAAAATGACCAACCGCTGGCTCTACCCAAACCACTGAATTATCCATCCAGCTAATGTGGATATAACACATTTGCAAAGGACCATAACACCATCACCACCACCCCGCATTTGGAAAGTTGGTTACATTTCAGAAAGTACCTTACAAAAGAAGCTTAACACTTTGGCATTCAAGCCTTCAAACCGCAAATGCTTGATTCTGCCTTTTCTCTAACTAAAGAATGAAGCACCCCATCACAGGTGCACCCAGTCCCCCTCCAGAACCACCAGGAGCCTTTCCCTGTGGCAGCATGTTAATTCTTGTCGGAGCCCTAGCTGGCTCTTCCCACCTCTGCATGCAACCGACCACTCATCGGCTGTGTGTGTGGAACTCTTCTTCCAGATTCTCTGAAGGAGAATCAGATGGAGCTCTGGCAGAGACTGACATGCCACCACAGTAAAAGGCTAGAGGAAAGTGCCCAATTGGGGAAGAGGGATTGGATGCAGGTGTGACAGGGTGCTTTGTACTTCAACAAAACACAAAATTCCCATCTCTATTGATAACCATGGTAGATGTACTTGTGATTGACCCTCAGCTAGCGAACTATGACCAGTTTATAACTTCCATCTTGGAATGATTTTATGTCTCCATTCTAAGAGGGCGGCAGCCCAGCTACATCCCAGCTCACACTCTGGAAACACATGCTCAGTGCTTAGATTATGTTTCACACTTGGAAGAAAATCCTGTTAGCAAACAAATGATGACAAGTGAGAGAAAACTGATCTCAACTCTTACAGAAACAAGACTTGCTGGATACACATTGTAACAGAGCTTAACTTGAGCAGAAACAGCCTATAGCTTGGTAACTACTGAAGATGCCAAACAGTGATCCAAACAAAAGGAGACTATGAGAAAAATATTTACAGGGCATTTTAAAGAAATCAGAATATAGAAGCAGGTCAGGTTTTTTTTTATTACAAACAATCAATTCATATATAATAAACAGAGTTGCAATATTTGCTTTAAAAGCTACTGTATATAGAGCTCAGTATTTAGATAATATTTGTGTAAATTGCTATAAAGATTCAGATGTATGAAGGCAGTCCTATGAAGCAAAATCTAAATGTTATATGCAAATGTTTTTAATTATCTTCTTTTAGTTATCACTGCATTTTAATAGGTTTTAGCTAAAATGGTTTAACTGAATATTTATCATTTATCACACTGTATTTTATAGTTCCATTTCAAAGTATTAATATTAGTATACTTTCACTACATTGTATTTCTGATTATAATTATAGCATGATAGTACTGTTGTTCTAATGTAGTGTTAAAATTTTAAATTTGCAATGATCTGTTGATTGTGCAATAAAGAATCTACCTACCAAAAAGGACACTGTATGCAAATGTAGCCTTCAGGTAAACAACACACCAACTTCTCCTGACGGGGAAGGAAAAAAGGAATAATAATTAAAAAAAACATTCAAGGGAAAATCAGAGTAAATCTAAGGAGCTTCCTATTGTCTTCATGCTGGTGGGATGAGGGAATGCCATAAAACAGAAGTAAGGATTCATTAATATCCAGATTGAACAAATTATACATTTTGAACAAAACACATCCAAACAGATCCTTCAACTCTTTAATAACTGCTGGATAAGGGAAAAAATTCCCAAAATATAGTGGAAGATAAAAATAATAATTATAGTGAAATCAGGGAAAGAACCACCAGATTCCAAAAAAGCTATACACCAATCTCTCTCACATTTTTATATAATGTGTTTGAATGAATGATATTAAATCTAACCTCTAAAACTGAACCTCTTCTAATTTCAGAACAGACAGGCTTTGGCCCTGGCAAGACCTGTACAGCGCAAATCGCGAATCCAACCCAGCAGGTAGAAGATGGTTTTGAAATGCATCAAGTACCTGGAACATCATTTGTCGACTTTACAGCAGTGTAGCATACTGTTCACCGTCAACTGCCACTCAAAAAGTTCTACATCTTTATTCAAGGCCTTGGACTAACAGCAATGGCCACTGTTGTACTTCAGAACTGAACCTTCTTTATTGAGTGTCAAGAGAGGCACAGTTGCAGGAGAAATCTAAAGAACTGCCTTGCACAAAGTAGCATCCTGGCGCACCATTACTTTGCAACAATTACACAAATGATCAAACAACACACCCATACTCCAAGAGTTTCATTTCTGCTGATGATTTTGTTTGACAGTACAAGGGGAAACCTTTGCAGTAGAATGTATTTCTTCTACAGTATTGTGAAAACAACCTTCTGAAGCCAAAGAAATTAAAAACACAGGCCTGCAGCTTCTATATGAAGAACAGAGATCTAAAGAAGAAGCGCCATGTGAATGGGCACAATTTTAGAATATTGCCTTCTTCAGAGTATTTGGGTATCGCTCTTATTCGAACCCTGACCAACCAAAAAAACCTGTCTAGACACTACACAGAAAGCTTCTGCCAGAAATGACAGAGACCTTAAGAGACTGAGAGTATCAACCTGGAGTGCACAACCACAAACAACAAGAGCTTTGTCCCTGTGCTACTCATTCATGCTTTATTATATGGCTGCAGACTAAAGTTTCTGTACTACACCAAAGCAGTGTATGCTAGTGTTGTGTGGTATGTATCAATACACACCAAACAAGTAGATGCATCTCTTAAATAATAATGCTGTATTATTACAGGCTGTTTAAAACCGACCCCAAAAGGCTATTATTTGGCTGGTTCCCTTCAGAAGTACAAGAGGTGCTAGGAAATAATGAATGTAATCAGGTAATATGACATCCAACTCATCCACTTCATGAACAACAGCCCTTTAGATAAGAACAAAAGTCAAGAAAAAGTTTTCTGCACACATCACAAGCTATATATATTAAACCAGAAGAGGCCATATTTTTCTATGGGGAGCAAGAAAAATAAACTTGGCCAAAAGGATAAATGGCAAGAAATGCCTCCCATCAGGACAGGATTCTGGCTGAATCATCTGAAAATCACTTAATAGACTCTGAATTGAAGTAGGAAGGTCAAAGAAGGGTTATGTAAAATGGGCCTACTTGGATACAGGACAAATTTCCTATGATTATTGAGAAATGCATTCAATACAGCATTTGCATAAAATTATGTGCCATCATGAGTACAAATTAAGGTAATACTATTGATATAGTCTGCTTCTGGTCCAAAATAATTTAATCGTTTTAACATGTTAAATTGATTATCTGTATGTCCATAAATTTAAATGGCACAAATCTCGTAACAATCAAGTTAGGTCTTGTCTTGCTGTAAC
>JAIOUR010148155.1:0-10236 GCA_020711275.1 Calotes versicolor
GGTGCCTCCGGGGCCAAGGCTTCCCTCCCCACTGGCAAGGAGGCGAAGGCGTGAGAGGAGGAAGCAAGAAGGTGGGTTCTGAGGTAAGGGAGCTCGCTGCACTTGGTGCTGCCTTGCAGCAGGTCTGGGTCTGTGCCGGAGCAGCCTTCCCAGGACACAGTGCACTCCTGCACCTTGCCCTGCCCTGCGTGTGCAAGAGATAAAGCGCTTCCCCCTGGTCCCGCTGCTGCTGCACTGCCCTTCCTGGTCGGACAGCAGCCAAGCCAAGCATTGCTGACTTCTTCGGGCTCAGGGAAGCCTGCACCAGGGTCCCCCCTTCTGACCCCCTCACTAGCCCCGGCCGGCTGGCGAGTGGGAGGGCGAGCATGGCTGCCGTGCACATGTACATGGGGCAACCCCTACATCGTGGATTTTCACGATTCACAGAGGTTCCTGGAACCTAACCCCCACGAATTATGGGGTGTACTGTAGTGATTAATTTACAACCAACCTGAGCAGTACAGCTATTAGTTATGCCTGTTGCCACCCTGAATAGTGAGGCTACTTACCTGTAAGTCTCTTCTTCAAGTGATTATTCCATGAATGCACACTTATGGGTTATTCAGTGGGCTTATAGGTAAGTAACCTTGCTATTCTTCTTCGTGGTCTTCCATGAATCCACTTATGGGTGACTAGCAAGCTTACCCAGTCGGCGGTGGGGTGTCATGCGATGGTAGATGATAACATGGTTCTCCCAAAGGCAGCATCCGATTTCGCCCGAAGGCCAGACGGTAGTGGGAGGGAAAGGGCAGTTGTGTAGACCAGATTGCCACCCTGCAAATCTCTTGGATCCTGATGCCTTTAAGAAAGGCAGTGGAAGTTGCCAGCCCTCGGGTGGAATGGGAGCAAAGGGAACCTGGTAAGGGTTGCTTAGCTAATTCATATGCTAACTGGTTTGTTTTAACCACCCATTTAGAAAAAGACTGAAAGGAGACCTATCTACCTCTATGGGGTGAATGCAGAGAAATAAAGAGCTGCAGAGTTTGTCTAAAGCATTGGTTCCCAAAGTGGTCCATGTTGACCCCCAGGGGTCCACGGGAGACCAGATGGGGGTCCATGTTGACATGAAAAACAAATGGGGGTCCGTCTGTTTTGGGAATATAGTAGAAATGTAGCAGCAGGGGGGTCTACCGAAAACAGTAAAACTTTTAAAGTGGTCTACGGAGAAAAAAGTTTGGGAACCTATGGTCTAAAGGAAGGAGTTCTGGAGAGATAATATTCCAGTGCCCAATGGATGTCGAGCACACGACTCTCGAGGTCCGAAGAAGGATTCGGGAAAAATGGAGGTAAGATTAACCGTTGTTTGACATGGAATTCTGTGGATAGTTTAGGCAGGAATACATGTCCGTGTACAAAGTTACTTTATCCCTGTGGAACTGGGTGTAGGATGCATCGTGTCACAATGCGGCCAGCTCTGATGCCCTATGGGCAGATGTTATGGCTACTAGGAAAACTATTTTAAAGGTTAGGAGCCGTTCAGAGCAGGTCACCATCGGCTCAAACAGTGAATTCACCAGTTGATGTAGGACCAGACGCAAGGACCATTGGGGCGGTGGTGTCCATATGGATGGACAAATGTTGGTAAGGCCTTTGAGGAAGGATTTGACCTCCGGATTATGGAATAGAGAAGAGGCACCAGCTTGAGATGGTTGGTGCACCACAACTGCCGCCAGGTAGATGCGGATGGTTGAATGAGATCACCCTTTCTTGAACAAAGATAGGAGAAACCCCAAGAGATGTCTGGTTTTCACCAGGGCTGGAGAAAACCCATGGAGTGTGGCAAAGTTGAGGAAGAGCTTCCACTTATAAGCGTATTGTGCCCTAGTTGATGGCTTTTGTGCCATCTGGATGATGTCCACTATTTCGGTGGAATCTGCCATGCTATGAGGTGGAGATGCTGCTGATTGGCATGGAGCACTTGTCCCTGTTGAATCGTCAGGAGGTTTGGCCTGTGAGGTGGGACAAATGAGTTGGAGGACATATGCCTCAAGGGGGGGGGCGAACCATGGGCATGTGGGCCAACTGGGAGCGACCAGGATTGCATTTGCCGAGTCTCCGTGAATCTTTAGCAGGGTTCTTTGATTTAGCGGTTTTGGGGAAAAGATGTAAATAAGCCCCGTGTTCCAGGAAATTGAGAAGGGGCCCCCAACGAGACTCTTCCAGTTCCTCCCCTTGTGCAGAAGAGGGGGCACTTCACATTGAGGTGTGAAACAAACACATCCAGAGTCAGGGTGCCCTAGCAGTTACAGATTAGCTGGAAGGAATGTTTGTGGAGCGACCACTCATGTGTGTCGTGTTTTCAACAACTCAGGTGATCCGCCTTCCAGTTGTTGTCCATGGATACATGGAGAGCCATGATGAAGACATGACTGCTGTAGCACTACTCCCAGATGAGCACTGCAAGGTACAACAGGGACACTAATCTTGTTCCTCCCTGTTTGTTTAAGTAGTACATTGTGGTGGTGTTATCTGTTACTATCCGCACTTTCAATGCCTGGAAGACCGCCAGGAGCTCAAATTGCTTTATGTGCAAAGTTCTCTGGTCTCTGCCGTGGATCCATGCCTGTCCGCAGTGGGCTCCCCACCTGGTTAGGCTTGCATCTGTTGCCTCTTGTGTGGAGACATCCAAGAACTGAAATAGACATCCTATGCCGAGGTTTGGTTGATGGGACCACCATCGCAGTTGTGAAGCGAGCTCAGGCAACATGATCAGATGTAGGGACTGGTTGTTGCGCAGTGGGTTGTAGTTGTACAGGAGCTATGCATGCAGTGACTTCATTTTGAGCTTCACATGTTGCGAATGAGTGACATTGTGGATGTCATGAGCCTGAAAAAATGTTGTGCCAGGTAAACTGTTACCAATGCATATGGGGTGAAGGGCAGAAATGTCTGACAGATTTTGTTTGCACAGTCGACAGGCAGGTAAGCACATGCTGCCCTCGAATCCAGAATTGCTCCTATGTATCTAACTGACTTGGAAGGATGGAGGCATGATTTCTCATTGTTTATTTGAAGTCCAAGATCCCATTGCATGTTTAGAATGAAACTCACATCCTTTTTTGCCTGCCTTTTGGAGGAGGACACCACCAGCCAGTCGTCCAAGTACGGGAAGATCAAGACATTGTGGTTCCCCAGGTACGCTGCCACAGGAGCCATATAAGTTGTGAACACTCTAGGGGCACTTGAGAGGCCGAAGGGTAATGCTTTGAACTGGAACATGTAGTCCTGAAGGCCAAACTGCAGGAATCTGTGTTCAGGATGAATTGACACTGAAAGTACGTGTCCCGGAGGTCCACCACCATATACCTGTCTCACTTCTGGAGGAAAGGGATGACCTGCTTTAGCTTGGTCATACGGAAGTGTTTCAGGGACATTGATCTCTTCAGGTCTCGCAGGTCCAAAATGGGCCTCATACTCCCATCTGGTTTGGGGACCGTGAAATATCGGGAGTAGAATCCCTCTCCTGTGTTTGGCTGGGGAATAAACACTATTGCATCCTTCTTGAGTAGGGAGAGAACGTCTTCCTTCAGAAGCTGAGAACCCGGGGTAGAGATGCAGTTTCCCCTCGGCAGAGATGAAGTGAACTCCAACCAGTATCTTGAAGATAGAAGTCGAGAACCCAGGCATCCAATGTGATGTCTTCCCACTCCCTGAGGAATGGTCCCAGCCTGGTAGCACAGTCAGAAGCCCTGTTTAGAGCACCTGTCGGGCCAACAAAATGGCTGCTTTTGTCGGGGCTTCCCTTGATACGGGCATTGATTGAAAGTTGCCCTGGATGATGACCGTCTTGAACGGTCCAGAAAGGGAAACGAGGCCCGAAAGAAAGTATATGTCAGGGCTTGCCAAAGGTAGATCTCCAGATGTATTTGGCCTACAACTCCCAGAAACCTTCACCACTAGCTCTGCTACTTCAGCACTAGCTCTGCTATCCTTCAGCACTAGCTGTGCTGACAAAGGCTCCTGGGAGTTGTAGGCCAAAAACATCTGGAGATCTACTATTGGGCATCCCTGGTATATGTTATTATAGGGCCTCTTCCTATAATAGGCCTCAATGGCCCCGGGTGTCTCTGCAGTCGATAGGAAAACTGCCCCGGCTAGTAGGTCAACTGTGATGAGTAGCATTTTGTGGTCTTTTTCATGTCTTGGAATTCTTTCAATGCCTCATCATTCTTGGTGTTGAACAACCCGTCCCCATCAAAAGGCATTTGCTCAATGTGTTTTCTGGTATCCTCTGGCATAGTAGCTGCCCAAAGCCATGAGTGTCAGCGGAGAGTTACAGCAGTCACTCTATGTGACATGCTTCACTGCGATGCACTCTTGCTTTGAAAGGGACTGCTTCCTTGTAAAGAGCCTAGCCTTTGAAACATGGCCGTTCATCTGGGTCACAGAACAAGAAGAGTGCCTTCGTCCATAGTTACTGATGATATGCACCCATGGCTGCTGTGTAGTTTGCTGCCCAGAGCACAAAGGTGGCTAATGAGTTTACCCAAGGTGTCCATTTTCCTGCCTTCCTTATCATTAGGTGTGAAGTCCAGGTGTGACTTTGATTTGGACTGAGTCACTTTCATTATTTGAAAATTGGGCGCAAGCTGGCCACCGAGGAAGTCAATGTTTTCTCCAGAAACATTATAAAGAGAGTCCACTCTCTTTGACATCTGTTGTACAGCCACTAGTTTTGGCCACACTTGCTTTGTAAGCTTTAAGTGGGACTTACCATATTTATTCGAGGATAACGCGCAAATTTTTCTCTCCAAAAAA
The DNA here is from genome assembly GCA_020711275.1 of Calotes versicolor. Taxonomy (NCBI): domain Eukaryota; kingdom Metazoa; phylum Chordata; class Lepidosauria; order Squamata; family Agamidae; genus Calotes; species Calotes versicolor. The sequence continues at coordinate 4,798 of JAIOUR010148155.1, forward strand.
GATTGCAAAGTTTGGGTATGCATTATAAACAAGGGGCGGGGTGGGCAGGGGCGGAACCAGGGGCGGGGAAAGGGGTTCACCGCCCCACCCTGCCCCGCCTCACAGAGCGCAAAAACATGGGCAAAATGGCGACAAAGGGATCCGGGTGGATCGGATAGGGTCAAAAGGGCTGGGGAAAATACATCAGAGGGGGCTCTGATCTTGCGGATGTGACAGGAAGCAGCTGCCATTAGCTGCCTATCTGCTTGTGCTGACTCTGCCCCACTGTGCAACGGGGCAAACACGGTGCCCGCTCCGCGGCTGTGGCGTGCGCACGCCCCTCCCCTCTCATCCCCTTGTCGCGTACAGTGGGTGTCCCACACGTTACGGTAAGGGCAAAATGGTGACAAAGGGATCCGGGCATGAAGGGGTGGATCGGATAGGGTCGAAAGGGCCGGGGAAAATACATCAGAGGGGACTCTGGTCTTGCGGATGTGACAGGAAGCAGCTGCCATTAGCCGCCTATCCGCTTGTGCAGACATTTTGCATATAACGCCGCTTACAATGCTTGGTCGGAGCCGAGAAAAGTGAAATAAAATTTTATACCGATTTTTAATTGGAAATTAGGGGCGCACGTTATACACGTGTGCGCGTTATACTCGAATAAATACGGTAATAAAGGTGAGCTTGACCGATTGAGCTTTTGGAGCCAGGTCATCGAATATAGAATCCTAATCTGAATCCACCGGGGTGTCTACATTAAGGGGCAGGGCGCCTGCAAGTCATATGCTCAAAAATCCTCTGATGGAGGGGGGTGTCGAGTATCCCTATCATCGTCTTCTTGGGTGTCTGACAAGTAAGAACGAGTCTCGTCAGATGATTGGAGTGGTGAGGGATGGCTGTCCGATGGTGGCAAGGTTGATCCAGAAGATGGAGAGAAAGCCGGGAAGTGTCGCCTAGGGTCTATACTTTTTTGGGGTGGTGGCTGTGGTGAGGGAGTGCATGCCCCCTGCCTTTATGTTTATTCCGACGACTAGATCTGATGGAGATGTGGGCTGTCTGTGGGTGTTCAAGTATTTGCACTTTTCAGCCACCTTCCTATGGACCAGTGGTTCTTCCTGTGGGGCTGGGCCCAAATAGGTAGAGGATACCTGCAAAATTGTTGACTAGTTCCCTTGCTTCTTTTATTTGTTATGAGCCTTATGCAAATCCTTCATTCCCTTTGGGTTTGATGGAACGGGTTGCAGATGTTCCATTTAAAGATGTGGCAGCTGCATGGCATGGGATCCCCAGTTGGGCATGTCACCTGTGGGAGATTCAAGCCTGGTAATAAAAGCACATATTAGGTGGGCAGCAGGTCCCCTTGAGTGCGTGGGACCTAGAAGCGCTCGGGGTTGAAAGTTGGAGCCATCGGTGCCAGAGAAGGGGCTGCCTGCGTTGGAGAAGGTTGACAAGGCCAAGTGTCTTTTGCTTCGTTTTTGTGGGCTTGAGTCCAGGCATCCTGTTGTCACGGTCAAGCGTCCTTCTGAGGCACCTCGGGATCGATGGCCGTGTCCTCGGACTTGGGTTCCGAAGAGGAGATGCTGGAGGGTGGGTGGCATGCTTGGTGCAATGTCGAAGTCGATGGGCCTTCTTCCCGGCCTGATGCCGGTCTACCTGCTCCTTTGTGTGCTTTGGCCAGTGAAGGACCTGGCAAATGGGCTCATGTGTCCGCACCAGTGGTGTTGGGGACCTCGGTCCCAATGGCCCCTCATCCTCCTGTAGGGAGTCCACTGCTGACTCCTCTCTCGACCTCAAGCTGCCCTGTGATAGGCACGGGCTCAGGTGTACCTTGAGTATGGCTGTTATTTCTGCCACAGAGTCGTCCCAGACTGGACATGGAGAGCACAGCGCTACACATCAAGGTCGCATGTCGATCGTCTTGCCCCAGACGGAATTGTTATGCTTGTGAGGGAGGTAAAGTTGTCTCCTGACATGGGGGTGGTTCCACCAAGCCCGTAGTTGCCAGTGTCGACTGGGACAAAGGTGCCCGAGTCGCCTGTGCCCTCACTGGGCACCCGATGTCACGGGATTTGAGGCCAAAGCTTTCGAGCTTGCCTTTGAGGAACCCGGTCGTTGGGAGCTGGGCTGTGATGGAGGAGCCACTCCTTTAACCTTTGATTTTCCTTTTGGGCGCACCTCCTCAGCGTCGACTGGTACAGGTCCCGAGCTCTGCGTGTCAGGGGCTAAGGATTTTTCCAACAAAAATGCCGGAAGTCAGGCACGTCTCTGCCGAAGGGCTGGCTTCATAAATTTTGCACATTGAGGACAAGTAGCTATTAAATGTGTTTCCCCGAGACAGTAAAGACAGCAGTTATAGCCATCAGTAAAGGAGAGCTTTCTAACACGAGAGAAACTTCTTAAATGGGCCTGAAACAGCTATAAATGCCCCTGAAGAGGTGGAGGGGGGGAGAGATATTCTAACTAACAGTACACTAATGCTATTGCTAACCAAAATGCTAAACAATTATAATAACTATATAATTTTAACTGTAAACAACTTACAACTTCCCTTTTTTCCTAGGTAGCAATGGAGCTCAGCTGATGTGGTGCACACACAGCGGCGGTAAAAAGGAACTGAAGAGAAGGTGCAAAAGGTGGGAGCATGCGCACCAGGAGGAGGAGTGGCAGCAATTCAAATCAGTTTGTGACTGACCAATGGCAGCGTGCAGGCGCACTGAATAACCCATAAGTGTGCATTCATGAAAGAGCACGAAGAACACTATTTTTTTTTCAGAACCAGAAGGGTTGAATAGAAATGTAAATAAAGAAAAAACACACTGCTAGATATCTTGCAGCCCTCCGGGGGGGGCACTTTTGCAGACTGATCTACTGGGACCTGCAGTCGTTTTCATACTGAGGGGCCTAGTGGTATTCTCCAAACCTCCCCCCCATGCAAACTGGAAACAAAATTTCACATTAACATTTTAAAAGAAGTTGTTTCTAGTGGGGGTGACAGGGAGCAAACATCTGACCCCAGGAGACTATGTACTCATGCAAATTAGCACTGGGACGGGGGCACCCGGGCCTTCTCTATAAAAAGTGTACATAGCACTATTTACTAGAAGTTTACTAGAAGTCAACATGGGTCGACAAGTCATGCCAGACCAATTTGATCTCTTTCTTTGATAGTTACAGGACTGGTGGATGAAGGGAACGCTGTGGATGATGTTTACTTCAGTAAGGCCTTCAATAAGGTTCCCCATGACATACTTGCAAGGAAGTTAATAGAATGCAGGATAGATAGTGCTACTGCTAGGTGGATTTGTAGCTGGCTGACCAATCGTACCCAAAGGGTGATCATAAATGGCTTCTCCTCAGCTTGGAGAGTGGTGACCAGAGGAGTGCCCCAGGATTCTGTTCTGGGTCTGGTGCTATTCAATATCTTTATTAATGACTTGGACGAAGGAATAGAGAGCAGACTAATTAAATTTGCAGATGATACCAAATTGGGAGGGGTTGCTAATTCCCCAAAGGATAGGATAAAAATCCAAGATGACCTAGACAGATTAGAGCCAGAGTGAACAGAATGAGTTTCAACAGAGAGATATGTAGGGTCCTGTATCTAGGCAGAAAAAATGAATCACAAAGATACAGGATGGGAGACACCCGTCTGGAGAATAGTACCTGTGAAAAGAATCTGGGAATCTGGAGGGAACACAAATAGAACATGACTCAGCAATGTGATGCAGCAGCCAAGAAAGCCAATGCTATTCTAGGTTGCATCAACAGAAGTATAGTGTCTAGAGGGAGGTGATAGTACCACTTTATTCTTCTCTAGTCAGACCCCACCTGGAATACTGTGTTCAGTTCTGCGCTCCTCAATTTTAAAAGGATGTTGGCAACCTCGAACATGTTTAGAGGAAGGTGACCAGGATGGTTAAAAGTCTGTAAAAAAACCTCTTATGAGGAGCAGCTTAAGGATCTGGGAATGTTTAGTCTTATAAAAAGAATGTTGAGAGGGGATATGATAACCATATTTAAATATATGAAAGGATGGCATATCGAAGAGGGGGCAGGTTCTCCATGGCTTCAGAGACTAGGACTTGGATCAATGGGTTTAAACTACAGGAAAAGAGATTCCATTTAAACATTAGGAAAAACTTCATGACGGTCGGGATTACTTTGAGGGTATTCCTGTATGGCAGCATGTTGGACTGGATGGCCCTTAAGGCCTCTTCCAACTCTATGATTCTATGAGCAAGAGGCCAGGTGAAATTAGAGATGGGCACAAAGCAAAATGTGTTTCATCATTTTGTTAGGTAACAAACCGATTCATGATGAAACAAATCAATTCTAGAAATTCAATTAGTCAATGACGCAGTGATTTTTTTGCCCTGCAAACAAAACATTTTGTTTGTGGGGTGTATGTCTTTAACAGCAGCACAGAGGTACACAAGCACAAGCCATCTGCTGTACAAATCAGGTTTTTTTTAAACATTGACTCACCAGAAGAGGCAGTGTAACTGAGTGACTGAGAGACCTCTGTCTTCAATAGCCTGAGCCCAGGGAGGGTTGCTTTAAAATCGCAAGGATGGCACAGTCTATGCTTGAGGTAATTCTGCGAGTGAGGGTGACTGCAAGTTTAATTTTGCAGACAGTGTTTGCTGATTGCATGTTTTTGAAATAGGAAATATTCTCTCTTTCTCTTAATTGTTTATTTTTAAAGGGGTTTTTTTCAGATAGTGAAAAGACCCAGCATGCAATAGAAACACAGGAAATAGAACAGGAATCTATATGCAAATAATTATTGCTTCACAGACTGTGCAAGCAGGTGAGGGAAAGGGGACAGGGATTCCTGCTGCTTCCTGGCTGTTACAAGGGAGGCAACAAAACCTTTTGAATGAACTCAAAACTTTTACTCTTATAAAAAAAGATTTGATTTTCTGAAAGTCAATGTTACGTTCTCTCGCTCACTTTTTCAGATAGGAAATGATAAGAAATCACATTTCTGTGCAGGGCAGGCAGTTAAATGTTTGCTAAATTGCTGACAAAACAAGCATTGCATTTTACCAAAGAAGCCGGTTGGGAGAGATAAGTGAAGAACCCAAACCAGTTTTAGGACTTAAAGTTAGAAGAACAAAGGGTCCGATGGGCTCATTCACTCACCAGATGGCCAGCATTTGTGATGTAAGTAAGCCCAGCAGCAAGCATTGAATTGTAAAAAAAACCTCTCTGCTCTCTGTTGGCCCAATGTCAAACAGCAAAATAAAACAATTAAAAAAAGTGATTCCCCCAGGATTAGCTGATGTACACGCAAACACAATATAAATTTGGGGCATATACCCCAATAAATATATTCTAAGGAGAAAGGCAAGTTAAAAATGTTAAATAAAAATAAATAAATAAATAAATAAATAAATAAATAAATAAATAAATAAATAAATAAATAAATAAATAAATAAATAAATAAATAAATAA
>JAIOUR010149265.1:0-10246 GCA_020711275.1 Calotes versicolor
GGGGGGGGGGCTGGGTGGCTGTTGCCACCCCTGTCTTCCGGCAGGCTACATTACTAGTAACAAATAAAATGCTAATAAAACATTTAGCAGTAAGCATATATCAGGAGATACTCAAATGACATTGTTATGACTCTAATACCGTATATGTTAGCATGATACAACCCTTCTGCAGGATAAGATGAATGTATCTGGCAGTTGTCAGGGTAAATTCCATATTAGTGCCCCCCAGAGGTGCCAAGTTTTCCCAGGTCACCCCAGTCAGAGCGGGAGGGGGGGAGGGGAACAAGTATAGCAGATGGATATTCTGGTACCAGATACCAATGAATTAGCATATGCTGCAGCAATTCAACCGTGCCCTGGCAACAAGGGCACACACACCGCTCTGTGGGCACTCTCCTAAATCAGCCCTGAACCAAATTATAAGGCTCCACATTGCACCTAGCAATGGTGAATGTCCATCAGTCCTGGGGATGAGCTAAAAAAAGAAAATAGCATGTTCTCTCACTATAAGAGAGGGCTAGTTGAAAATGTAGTGGAGAACAAACCTTCAGAGCAGCACTAAACGGGGCTTGCCCCTCAATATCAAAAACTATGTTTTTGATTATGTGAAATACCTGGGATGGGGGTAATGGTATTTTTTGAAACCACCAGACTTGTGATAACATTTTCTACCTTTAATGGGATTTAGTATCTGCTTGTAAACTTCAGAAACTCTCTCTCCTGAAGGCACAAGCTTTCTTGCTATGCGTGTTCACTCACACGTATATCCAAAGATGAGGAAATTGAAAGTACTGGGCACATATTCAGTAAAGCTGGATGTATGTCATATAATTAAGTTTGCTTATTAAAATGTTGCTTTTCAGTAATATGCAAGAAGGACATGGTCATGTCGGCAATCAGTTAGAACAGGGATAGGCATCCTCTGTCCCTCCCTATGTTCTTGGACTGCAACTCCCAGAAGCTGTCACCACTAGCTGTGCTGACAAGGGCTTCTGGGAGTTACAGTCCAAGAATATCTGGAGAACCCCCAAGTTAGAATACGGAATGGTTCACTATTGCCTTCAACACTAAAAGCACTGATGAATTTGGCTACAGAAGATGGTTTGTTTGTTTGTTTCAATTTTTACACCACACCCATTAGTGCCAGGGCATTGGCATGGGTAGTTCACATATTTACATAATCATAATAAATAATATGACTATAGCCCTCCAAACAAATGAGCAGTCCTCATAAAAACTGTCATGATGAATATGTTAATTTTTAAGGTGACACAAGACTCCTTGTTGTTATCACTGGAAACAAAAGTAGCTTTATTGGTCATAAGAAAATTCCAAAATCAATGTTTTTACAATACCGTAGAATAGATCTAATTTTTTAAATTAGTCAGGTTTTAAATTTCAGTTGTCAGTTTTTAAATTTATACTACAGTATATTATTACCCAAAAAACCTTATAAGAATGAACGGGAAATAGAAGACCAAACTAAAGAGAGAAGAACTCACCCATTGACTTTAATGACCTATATCTCCTGGAGTTTTTGAGCTCTAGGATTTCTGGGAAAACTATCAAAAGGCCTTCTTAACATTTCTCTTTGTTGCTTCTTTGACCTCAGAAAGAGCACCAGGATGGCACCCATGCTAACCTACCTGTGGAGATGAATGTAAAATAATTGCTTTCATTTAGGAAATTATAGTAAGTTGTCCCTTTCTGTTGACAAGAACAGAACTGAATTAATTACATGATTCATTGTGGCATGTACGTTCCTAGTTTTTGCCTCATTTTATCCAAGAGTAATGAAAGATGATAAAAATGTAACACAAGTGGAAATAGTATGAATAACAGCATCAAAGAAGGAAAATTCATTCCTTACCTGCATAACATTTGGAGGGGCATACATGGCCGACCCCTGCTTTAAAAGAAAGATAGGATGTGAAGCCGGGGAACCAACTTGATTTTCAAACCGTGGGGGCAGTGGGTGTGGCTACGAAGCCACACCCACATCCTGAAGCCCCACCCCCAAAGCCACACAACCTGATTCCCCAGAAAATAATGGTTTCAGGAGCATCCAGTGCAGAAAACTGGGAGATCCATGCGGATCCATCCCTCAGATCCATGTTTTCAAGCAATGACCAGCCATGCATTGATGGACTCATGATTTCTGTGAAACTATATGTGGGCAAGGATGGGATCTGTGAGGAAACAATGGTTTCACCAGCATCCAGTGCAGAAATCAGGGAGATTCATGTGGAAAAAAGGAAAAATTCAATTTTTTTCCATGGGTGCCCTGCCCCCTCACAAAACTGAGTAGGGGGGCAGTTGGCCCCCTCTGCCCCCACAGAGTTGGCACCCCTGATGTGAAGTATCACTTTTTGAAACAGTTCTGTGAAGCACATAGAGATATGCAAATCTAAAGGGGAATAATAATAGGCTCAGGTAGTGGCCAGGTTTTGAAATTCTCAAGAGGATGCACATATACGTGTGTACACATACACCTTCAAGCAGTTAACACATTACATCTGGAAAAGAAACGTGAACTAAAGCTTCATTTGAACTGATCGATCTAAGGCTGTGGGCTGTCTTACAGCTCACCACAAGCATGTTAAGGCAGCATTTATCCTCTCTGTAAAACATTTGCTGGTCCACAGGAAGAGTTTGTTGCATTAAGTAATTTATAGAGTGCTAAGAAGTTCCTTAAGCTATTATTAAAAACATACAAAATCTTCTCTGGTTAGACTTCTAGTAACTCAGACTTCTAACTAAGCAGAACTGATAGAGCTGCCTTTTGATGTTTAATGAGTTCTGAGGCAGATGTGAGATGTGATAGACAGGAGAGAGGGAGTGATTTAGTGCTCATGAAAAGAAACGATCTGCCTCCCCCCCCCCTTGGAAAAAAAAGAGACAGAGAAAGGGCCCCCCTTTTCTTCTTTTGCAGGCCATGTGGTTTTGATTTCCTCATCTAGTGCCTCTCAGTGCTGGCTCGTTTCCACTCAAACACACACAGAACACTGAAAACTAATTAGCCTTGGATGCCGCCACAGGAAGTTAAGCTGCCAAGATCCTTTCCCCCCACAATTCCTCAACTTTCTCAGCTACCCTCAGGCCAAGGGGCTTGTGCTGGGCCTCTCTGTGAAGGTTGCCAGGTCTAATTTTACAATTTCCCTTCACCTTATCAAGTATGCCCCAGGCCCAACCACGAAGAAAGGATCAGAACCAGGTTGCGCTGTAAGCTTTTCATGCCCACACCCAATCCCCTCCCTCCTTTTTTTTCTCTTTTCTTTTCAGCCTCAGCTTGAGGAATCTTGTCCATCTCCAGTTTCAGTGTTGACTTGTTAATCTGACCTTTGCTAATACTTTTTTAGAAGAACCAAGGGGAACTTCACCGTCTTGTAAAACTTGAAAGTACTCCCTTCTCCCAGACTTCTCCAAAAGGTTAACAAATTTTCCCAAGAGCCCAAGCACCACAAGTGTTGGCCACTCTGAGGCATCTTATTTCAAAGTAGGATCCATTGCATCGCTAACTGACAGGAACTCAGCCTTGATTATCAAAAGAAAAGGGAGGCTATAAGATAATGTCAAGATGGCGCCGACGCTACAGTACAGCCATTGAGAGAACCCTACCGTCCCTCTGAGCAAGACATAGAATGCTTGTCAGCCTATGTTGGACTCTTGACAAAACAGAATTCAGTCACCATCTCAACCAAGGGTAACCAGATTACAAGTTACTAGGATTCACTATGTTCTCCATACCCTAATTGGCCGTGGCTTCTTTTGGACGGTCCACAGCTGTAATAAAACTGGCATTCCCTAGAAGTCAGATGTGGATGTATGTTCATCCTGTAGAAAACATGACGAATACATGTGTTGCCTGAAAATGCACACTCAAAAGGCAAACTGGCACCATTATTTTATCTTCCTATAATTGCTACTGCTGTTTATTTATTTAACATATTTTCAACCCACCTTTCTCCTTGGAATGGACCCAAGGTGGCTTACAATATTAGAGGACAGCATACAAAATTGAGGGCGGTTGGTACATCACAGTTATTTAGAAACAATTAATACAATATTTGAAGATAATGACAATGAATAAGAGGTAGCACGATCAGAGAGACAGTAAAAGAATGGGTACAGTAGTTCTACAGTAGCAATCAAAGAAGTGTTGAACTAGCCTAATTAAAAATCCCCATATTAGGTCCATTATTCAGGGAATGCTTTCTTGAAGAGGCAGGTCTTTGCCTGCTTGCAGAAGGACATCCGAGATGGAGCATGTCTGGCCCCTTGCGGGAGGGAGTTTGAAAGTTTGGGGACAGCCATAGAGAATGCCCTGTCTTGTGTTCTCACCAGACGTACCCGACAAGGCGGCAGGACGGAGAGGAAGGCTTCTCCAGAAAACCTTAATGCTCGAGCGGTTCATATTGGGAAATATGTGCTGCCAAGTCACACCTGACTGCCTTTTTATGCACAGAAATAATGAGGTTCAGAAGTTGAGCAAATATAAACCTGTTCAAGACCATGTAACCTTTTAACTGTATTATGTGCCCCCAAATCACATGGGGAAAAAACAGGTTGATCCAGTCCCCACTGTCATAACTAAGACAAATCCCAAAGGTTTCTTCTCCTGTACTCGCCAGTTATTAAAGAAAAAGGGAATATAATGTGCATTATTGCTTCTCCACTATCTGGAACTGACTTTCTTTCTACACATGGAAATAATGAGGCTCATGGGTTGAACTTGTTGAAGATCACATGACTTTTTAATTATGTGTTCCCACATCCCTCTTGTCTCTCAGCCACGCCCCGTTTATTTTATAACTTCCAACACCCCCTAGTGGCAGACTACAACAATGGTACAATTCTACCCAATCAGCACACCCGGCATGTATATCACACCACATCTTCTTGGCAGATTTACACCAATTACAACATTTCCCTCCTTTCTTCCTCGACGCCTCCTTGCAGATTTCTAGCCAATCAGAGCATTCAGCAGGCATTACCCCATGCCCAAATGTGGTAACAGAACCCAGGTAAGCTTAATACACCCCCTAGTGGTAGCAAATACAACTAACATGTGACCTTAAACTGGGCTATACCAACATCGCAGCGATCGCTTCCGGTAGTGGGATCGGAGTGGGGGGACCAACAATCAAGGCGGTGTTGCTGGATTTCGCCTAGCATCTCGCGCGGCGAGTGTACAGCGTTGGGAACCTTATTTTTTACTTGCCTCTCGTATATCCTATTCTCACAGCCATAACCAAGACAAATTCAGAAAGTTTCTTTTAAAGTAAACCCCTGTGAAGTCGTGGTTCAGACTTCACGGGTTCACCGGGCAACCACACACACACACCTTGCACTTCCACCATGTTTTTCTTTAGCAGCAATGGGGAAGCACCAGAGCACAATGGGGAAGGAGGGGCTGTCCCCACCCACAGTGTATCTCCTGCATTTTGTTTCCAACAAACAGCAGTGTGAGGAGAGTGCTGGAGCACAATGTCAGGGAGAAGGTAGCTCCTCCTGTCCCTCTAGCTTCCCCACCACTTGTTCGCAGTTTTTCAGAAATCGCACGCAGTGCTGGAACGTAACCCCTGCAAACCTCAAAGTATACTGTACTCACCCTCCATTATTAAGGAAAAAAGGAATATAATGCACACTATCACTTTTCCGCTATCTGGAACTGAGACAAACAAACAGCAGTATAACTGAGAGGAAAAACGTTGGAGGCTCCCAGGAGGTACAGGCTTGTCTCAGTTATACGCCTCTAGAGGGATGTAACTGGGTTTGTTTGTTTGTTTGTTTGTTTGTTTGTTTGTTTGTTTCTTTCTTTCTTTCTTTCTTTCTTTCTTTCTTTGTTTGTTTGTTTCAAAATCTTGGTTCTGATGGATATTGTCGCTTTTAAGGCAGCTCATTTTTTGTGATGAAACGGTACAAAATTCTGGTGGAGAAGCACCTTGACTTGGCAATCTTAACAGGGCTTTTAAATACTAATTGAGATATTTAAGGAGTGGTTTTACCAGTTCTATTCTCCTAGTGAATTTCCATGGCTAAGCAGGGATTTGAATCTGGGTCTCCTGAGTCCCAATCCATCTCTCTACCCACTACATGATACCAGTTGTAGAATAGGGTGAACTAAGGAGGAGGAGGAGGAGGAGGTGATGGTGGTGGTTAATGAAATAAAATGTAGATCAATTTATTGTTTCTGCTACAAATGAAACTGAACAGTTTTGATGAACACATATCCTGACTCAAGCCTGGCAGGAGCCAGATAAGCATGTTTCTGGTGGCAAATTGCACCATTGGACTACCAATCATTCATCTCAGTTTTCATATTCTTCTAAAACAAATGTGACTCCCTCCTAAAGCAGGCTGTATGCCCAGTTTTTGCATATAAGAGCTACCTTCCCAAATAATAGTTTTTTCAATATTCATGCTCAGTTTACTAGCCATTATCCTTCTCACTTGTGCACAGCATCAAGTAATTTAGATAATATAAACAATATGAATACAGGTGGTAATGAAGATCACACTTCAGGCATGAGCTTTATTTTCATTTCCATATTTAAAATAAAGCTCATGCCTGAAGTGACTTCCATATTATATTTAGAATTTTCCCTTTGTTTTTCTGTTAGCAAAGGACCAAATTAATGCCTTCATGATCACATCCATGGGCTTCATATAAATGCATGGTAATAACTATACAAAATAAGTTGGATCTTTGCAAGGCTCCACAGTTTAAATGTGATAGAGAAAAGCAAATATTTCTTATTAGACCATTAGCCTGCCCAGAGGGCAGTCACAGCTCAGCGCAGCAAGCAAGAAGTGGCCCACAGGGCAAAGGGAGGGGGCACATCTACTGCCAGATGAAGTGGAGCGGGAGCCCGGTGGTCTCCATGGCCATCCCTCCTCCACCCCACAGTCCACTTCCTGCTTACCTTGCCACACTGCACCTGCCTCCCTCTCTCCCCTGTGGGATGCTGGGAATTATGTGAGATGGGGCAGGAGTCCCATCTGTTGCAGTCACTATGCAAATTTGATGATGTAACAGTGAGTTACACAATCCAATTTGCATAGTGACGGTGACTGATGTATTTAACCGGGAGTTAAAGAGCTACAGAGAAGCAGCCTCTTCGCTGACCAACAGTTAGCCGGGGGGGGGGGAGTGAAAACAGTTAAAATTTTGTGCCTTTTTGGTTGTATGTCAAAATTGTGGTTATAAGTCGAGGTAAATCTTTGCAACCACTGCTAGTTGTAACTCGAAATGGTTGTAAGTTGAGCCAGTTGTAAGTCGAGGTACTACTGTAAATCATATTTTACAGCCTTTTATATCCTCTTCAGATTAGTCTATTTTAAACATCCTAAATTTAAAAAAAAGTTGTTGGTATAATCTTCATTTTAATCAGTGCTATTCAATCAAATTATGAGTTTAGGTTTTCTAGTCATCTAACTTGTTTTGCATTTCTCATTTCATTTTTAACCTCTCGTAATTGCCTTAAATTCTTAGTTATGTTTATGCTGAAATATAAGTATTTAATAGACTTAAATCTTAATTTCACTTTTTCTTAATACTTTTTTCTCTTAATTAAACATCACCATCTTTCATTTCTGCCAATTTATCTGTAAACCTATTATCTTGCCAAAATCCTTAGATGAATAATACTCTATCCAAAACCGATTCTGCTACTCATGAATGATCATTAAATAAATAAATTTTACTCCTGTCCTGAATCCCTATCACAAATAGTATACACACATATTTTCTAATGACATTTTCCACTAATTCTATAATGAATAATATTGGGGGAAGGGAGCATGCCTGTCTAGTGCCATGGCCTAGGGATGTCTATTTGGGGGGGATGAATTATTTCATGGTGTCTGAGTTTTTTCACCTAGGAGCAACTTGGAGGCAATCCACTAGGTTTTTCAAAAATGTGGGAAAATTGAATTTCCATTGTTGGTTTACCCATATGGTGGTCTTGATTAATTCTAATTTATATTGCAGTTTGCTGTAGTCCATAAAGAACTGCTGGAGTCTGAAAAACATGTCCAGACCCCAGAAAAAGTATAATCTTCTCATAGTACATTACTAGCCTGACAGTTCCTTGGAGAGTTCCAAAGTAGTTGTGTTAGACCATGTCAAACTATTGGGGGGGGGAGTGGGGGGTTTGCGGATATTTTACTACAGTACTTCAAAGGACAAGAGATTTATTTCAGTTGGCCATTTTGTAGCTCAAAATCCACCTTCTCAGATACTTTGGTAGTGGGTGGGCATTGGTGGAAGGGTGGGTGTTGAGCCTGAGCTTTCAACAACTGGCTCTCGAATCTTCCTTATGTTTTTTTTAAGTCTCTTTTTTGATCCCCAAAAGAAATAATTTTAATTATTTTAAAAAATTAAGAACAGTTGTCATTTTTATCCTGGTTAAAAAGTCATTAGTTTGTATATTCACAGTAGATAGCAGTGCAGAGGCGTGCAACAGCTAGGCTTGGCTACACAACCCTAGTTAGACAATATCTCCATGAGGAAAGATAGGTTGACAAACCATTTACGAAACTGCCGACATGGTAATAAATCTGGTCGCCTCCTTGCCGTACTTTGTGGATTTTTAAAAACACACATACATGCACATTTATGTTTCCTTTTTTTATTACCCTTCTGGTTTTTCACTCTTTAGGGGGAAAGCAGGCAGTCTTCAGCAGAGTATAAATCAATATTTTTATGGAGAAACCTCTCAAAGAAAATGCATGCTCCAAATTCCAGTAACACTTGTGAAAACATCTTGGGCTAGTCTATTGAAAAGTGTTATTTATGTATGGCACCATGTGGGCATTTGTTGTCGCAGGTTTCTACAAGAAAAAGTGGAATACTTTACAGAGCAATTTTTCATACGTATAAGACAAATATCCATTGACAGAGGGTTTTCTTTTTCCTAGCCTAGCACTCTAAGCAAGGCCAAACAGAAGGTTCTAGCTTGTAAAATACTACTACTATAATAGAGTGAGGCAGTCTTCTCAGTGGACATGTGCTAATAGTCATGAGAGGAAAGCAAATGGTTATTCACTTACTATACTGTTACTCAAATAAGAGGATGTATTACAGAGGCAGACAGAGCAAGGCTGTAGGTAATAACAGAAATGCCAATAAATTGGTATAACTATCATTATTATTTATTTATTTCATTTTTATACTGCCCATCTAGATAGTACCTACTCTGGGCAGTACCTACTCTACCATCAAGATGGTAGGAAGTGGGTACAAAAGATCAGATGAGATGGAACAACTAAAGGATGCCTGTTTGTAGATAACACCAAAATAAGGAAATTAGGACAATAGGCAGAAACACAAATCCTGGCAGAACAAATGCAAGGCAGTAATTAGGAAAGCAAAGCAAGACGTTGAGGAGCGTATAGCAAAAAACACTCAAAGAAATAACAAAGATTTCTTTAAGTACATTAGAAGTAAGAACCCATCTAGGAAGGCCATTGATCCATTGGATGACAATGGAAGGTAAGAAGTTATTAAAGAGATAACAGAAATTGCAGAGAGACTTAATGATTTCTTTGCTTCAGTATTCACTGAAAAAAACACAAATCAGATGCCCAAAGTAGAACCTATCCTTGTAGGGAGGGATATTCAGGAATTAAGCCAGATAGAAATAACCAGGGAGGAGGTCCTGGAGTGTCTCACTAAACTAAATGCAAACAAATCACCAGGACCAGATGGCATACATCCACGAGTTCTCAAGGAACCTAAAGACAAAATTGCTGATGTCCTGGCCAAAATCTACAACCTTTCCCTCAAATCAGGATTTGTGCCTGATGACTGGAAGGTAGCGAATGTAACACCAATCTTCAAAAAAGGATCCAGAGGGGATCCAGGAAATTACCGACCAGTCAGTTTGACATATGTCCCAGGCAAAGTGATGGAAACCATCCTAAAACATAAAATTAATAGGCACACAGAGGAGAAGGCACTACTGAAGGAGAGCCAACATGGCTTTTGCAAGGGCAAATCATGCCTCACTAATCTGCTAGAATTTTTTGAGAGTGTCAACAAGCATGTGGATAAGGGAGATCCAGTTGACATTGTTTATCTGGACTTTCAGAAGGCTTTTGACAAGGTCCCGCACCAAAGGCTCCTGAATAAACTTGGCAGTCATGGGATAAAGGGACAGGTGTTGTCCTGGATCAGCAACTGGCTAAGGGGCAGGAAACAGAGGGTAGCACTAAATGGGCACTTCTCCAAATGGAGGGAGGT
>JAIOUR010149818.1:0-15746 GCA_020711275.1 Calotes versicolor
TATGTCTGGATTACTGGCAATTCCAGGCGATGCCCGAGTTGAAGCTAAAGAACTGGAAAAAGTAATAATATACAGAGATCTGGCAATAGAAACATCTCACCTGTGGATGAAACGCATCTCAGTGGCCCCCATACTCATGGGGGCTTTGGGAATAATTTCAAGAAATTTCACACAGCATTATAAGCAGTGTTTAAAAGCACCACAAAAATCAGCCGTGAAAATGGCGCTATGCTGTGGCTTTTGGTGGTGGGGACACAAATGGCTGCTTTAAGAGAATGGAGACATGGGGACATCATATGTGGATCTTTGCTAGGATCTGTTTCCGGGTAAGATTTGCTTATCTGTCGCCGTGTGATAAGCAACTGAGCTGTAATGTAAACAAGAGAGCAATCCTGCTGTTCAGCAGATGCAATCCCCTGGGACTGGAATTACAGTCTGTTCAGAATAAGATTGCACTCCTATGAAGAACCAGGTTTAAGGAATATTTGGAACCCATCACTGCTATTGGGAGATGGTGCAGCTGCAAAGGCAAGGAGTGTCTTTGTTAATCTCTATGTGATATACTGTGACAGCTGCACCCCCTCAAGAGAAGGTGAATTTGGCCACAGCAGTCAGAATCCTATTTCATTATATGATCACATAACAACAATCATGCAAAGAACAGGCATCTGTCACATGCTCCACGATCCTGTAGTTGTGCAACGGGGTGCATCACCAGTCATGAGATTGGGTGTACGACCGGTGGCCAGCAAATTACAAAAGCCACACCATTATTTTACACTAGGAGTTTCACAGAGATTCATACCTTCCTTATTCGCCCATTTGGACTACCACAATGCACTATGCTTTGAATTACTCTTGAAAATTATATGCAGTGGAAAGTTACAATGCTTTCTGATATGTGCTTTTGAAACTGTGTATTTGCTGAATCAGTTCAGGTTCAGCTTGATTCTATTTAACTCCAAGCTCATTTTGAGGACCTGGTTTTGATCTATAAACCCCTGAATGGCTTGAGTCATTTGACTCAATCTATGCCTGATGAAATTTGAGCTTCTGCTGCCCAGGGGCGTAGGTAGGGGGGGATAACAGCATCATGGACAGCACCATACATTTGCATAGACTTGCATGCAAATATATGGTGCTATCCATGGTGCTGTCCCCCCTCTAGCTACACCCCTGCTGCTGCCTCTGTTGTGTGTTCAACTGCCACATGAAGCTAAGTTGCTAAGGATGTGAGAAAGGGCTTTCTTTGTAGTAGCCACATGATCATGGAGTACTATCACCACCAATCTGTCTAGAAGGCACAGTGAGAAACCAGATTCCTAGATCGCTAAGGTATCTAACAGTTCATCCCTGATGAGCATCTTATAGGGAACAAGACTATATTGTTAAATGTGGACTTTCACTGTACAAGTCATTTTAGAGAGGCAGACTTATTTTTATGGCATGAAAAGTTTTAGCATTGGTTTGAAAATGTTTTTAATATGCTAATAAGCCACTCTTTTTGTTTTAGTTTATCGGGAGTGCTAAGAAACCATTAATAAATACTAGATTTATTAGCCATGTCAGTTTGCTGTAGCAAGACAGAAACAGAACATTTTGTAGCACTTTTAAAGCTAGACACTTACCTCCATCTTCCCCCACTGAGATCATTGGCAGTCCAATACAATGTTTCTTTGGCAAACACAGATGAGGTTTCTTGCAAACAACCTGAAAGTCTTAGCAATCCTCCAGCATTGGGGTGAGGAAATGTGAGGGAGAAAAACTTCTTGGACAATGATACTATAATGGAGCCATTACAAGCAATCTGACATTACATTCATAAGACCATAACAATCTTGCGGATAATAAGTATGGTATAAAAAGCACATTCTTACCTAAGTGCTAATATTACAGAAGGGCATGTTCTTGTCAAATAACATCTGGTCCAGTAATTGAAAAAGGCCCATTAAACATTTACTGAAAGTTAGAATGGAATGGAAATACACACATAAAAAGGCATGCTTCCCTTTCAGATCCCAGCTCAAGAAATAGGAAGCACTAAAAGTTCTTGAAACGGAATGTATCATAATGGTAATTATTTTAGGGCACTGGGTGAGGTATAGATTGGACAACAACTCCCAAAGAAGCCATTGCTGGAGCTGACGGGGATTGTGGTAGAGTGTATCAGGGGGGTTCTAATTTGAGGGATGCTACTCCAGGTGAGAAATTTCTATCTTTCTACATATCCAACCCACAAGAGAAGCATAGTGGAAGTTAACCTATAAATGGTTTCCTCAAGAATATTTTATACAATAGTTGACCAAGGTAGATAAAGCAGCAATTTAAAATATTTTAATTGGTTTCACAGAATATTGAGTGGTGTGCTACATTCTAATTTTACTATGTAAGTTGCTTATGCTACATTTCTTTAAAGGTAATTTTTGACACAGAATTATAAATATCTTCCATTTTAAAAAGTTTACTTCTCTCCCGATTCAGAAGTATACATTGGATTTAATGCTTACTCTTAAATAGTTCCCAGAATTAAGGGTTAGTACTGCCAAATAGACTGAAACAATAACCTCGGTACTCTCAAATTCAAAAGTGGGAAATTGCCTAGAAATAGGCACGATTCAAAAGAGGAACATCCCCCAAATAAGAGCAAAATCAGAAGGCAATAAGATCTCCTGATTCATGAATGCTTATGGATTACTCAAAACCTTGATAGCAAGATATAGAAATGTGATGTGAAATGAACAGAAAAGTTTAGCAGTTTGGTTGAAGAGTATAGTCAAAGAAGCCTTCCATTTTCTGAAGGAAGCTGTTTTGCCTCAGAACAGAAACGGAAATACTGTAAAAGCACATAGGTGTCGGCACTGAGGCTATACCTGAACCTTGCAATTCTCGTATGTGCAGGATGGTCCCTGCCCCTTTGGGGAAAGTGTTGGGACCCTTGAGCTAGGATTTGTACACCAGATCTATCTTACCAATACAGATCTGATGAGAGAGAGAGAGAGAGAGAGTTCATTGCCACTTGTTTATTGGGTCCAATAAAGGAACTGACCAGAACACCACATCACAAAGGCTAAGGTGAGGGTCTGCTCCTGTGGACAGGGGCCCAGCCTTTTTATGGATTTATTGTACAAAAGTGGGGGTTAGGCGAGTACAGTTTGCAGACATCAGGAACAATATGCATATCAGGAAGTGAAGGAGGACTTATACCCTATGGGAGAAAGGCATCGTGAACTTGATCCAGCCAAGGTTTGGCAGGGTCCATTGTATTGCAAATAGTCCAAATCTGGTGGTGATCACAGAAGTGTCCAGGCTCGAGGGTTAAGGGATTATGGAAAAGACAAAGAAAATAGTTTACTCAGGAGTAAAGAGTTGTCTAGTGAGAGCCCCAGGTGTGCACCGATAAGGGTTTTCCACTTTCACAAGCCAGGTCAGTTGCAAACCTTGTCTTTCTGCTTTTGGTAAATGTGTTGAGTGTTCCAGATTTGAATTTCCCACTCTAGCAGCCTCCGGCGGCTGCAGAAGGCCGCTATTCAGCCTTGATTGTCTTATGTTGCCTAACTGGAAAAAGATTAAAGTTCCTGAAATCTCTATCTTTTAATCCACTCTGTTGGTCATTTAGGCCCTTTGTTCTCCCTCTACTGTTTGACGGGAAGGAAATCTGTTACAATGTATCCGCTGTTTGTTACTGCAGCCTGGGAGGTTTTCCAACACTCCTGAGTCTGCTCAGGGGAAATGGGTGGCTGGAGTGTGTCTTTTGATTTTATTAAACTTTATTAACAAATGTGTTCTTTGTGCTTGGTGACAGTACATTTTAAGTAGCCCCCTACAAAAGCTGCTCTAGAGCTTGCAGAACTGAGCCCTCTCTCTGCAGATTTTGGTGAGCTCCTCTGAGGACTGGGCTATATTAGATTGGGCCTTTCCTTGCAGACCTTTGCCTCAGCAACAAGGTCTGCAGGGAACTGCCCCTGATTGGACTGAGGTCTAGGTAACCCTAATCCAGTTCCTGCCTTGCCACTCCTTGTGTTCCTGGATCCTGCTGCCTTGGTATTGCTCCACCTGTCTCTTGACTCTTGGACCATCTGACTACAATTTGTCTTACCTCCCTACTTGGTTGCTGCTTGTCTGGACTCCAACTCCTAATTTGTTGGACTGTGCTTTGGGTTGTTCCCAACCTGGCTCTGTGGCCTTGTCCTGGACTGGGTCCTGGTGCCTTTCACCTGAACCCTGGCCATAGGTTATAGCATGGCCTTGTACTGAAATTGTGACGCTTGAATAACTTTAGGACATCGCAGGACTATGCGATGGGTATGCCCAATAGGCCACTGCTGTGACATATCATTGGAGGAACTCCCCACAAATGTCAAAGAAGTTTTGGCCCAATACTTCAGATTACCATAATGGAATTGCCTGCTCAGGTATGGGGTATCTGCACCCCACAAGAAAGACAGGTGGGAATAACTCATGGTGCAAATATAGTACCAAAATAGTCTGAGAGCTGTATCATGGTATGATTGTATCAGTTCATGTCATGTCTCAATTGAACCCCATTGCTTCAGAGTGGACTATATAGTCCAGATCTGTGGTACAGAAATCAAAGAATAAATAAAAATCAAATAATTCAATGGAAGGGATGACACAATTCTTTCAATGACCTTAATCCTGCTTCGAGTTGGCACTTTGATTTGCCCATGGATCTGTGCTGACTCTGCCTGCATTCTGTCATTGTCCATAGCTGTTTCATCTATATTTTCTCCTTTTTTTATTCTAAGTGCCTAGTGCTATGTCAGTATGGCAGACAGAAAGATTC
This sequence comes from Calotes versicolor, assembly GCA_020711275.1. Taxonomy (NCBI): domain Eukaryota; kingdom Metazoa; phylum Chordata; class Lepidosauria; order Squamata; family Agamidae; genus Calotes; species Calotes versicolor. Next base: position 4,805 of record JAIOUR010149818.1, read on the forward strand.
TAGCAGCTATGGTATTCTGCACCATCTTGAACAAAGCACCAAGTTGTCAGAACAAGGAATGCCCTCCCAACCAAAACCAGATTTGAAACAGCACAATGTACAGCAGTGTAAAACAGATAACTTTCCAATGAGTATTCAGAAAAAAATGTTTATTTGAAGAAGAATTGAATTGTCCATATCCTACACAATAGGTCAGGAAATTTTGACCTATTCAAACGGCATCATGCTAAACCTGGAGTAATAGGAGGAGTATATTTCAAAGGAGTTGCAAACACATTTAGTTTTTCTGCAGTCTCAGGTCTCTTTCTTTAGTTCACCTTGATCTCACTTCATCATTTAAAAGTCTAGCCAGCTCCCTAGCAAGTTTCTTGCTTCTCGCATATTTAAAGGTTAGCAATAATTACAAACAGTGCTTAATACAGTCCAAATCACTGAAATTACTGGATAGTATATACTACTAATTTAATAGAAGCAAAACAAAAGACTTTTTTTTCTTAAAATACAGTATCTTGGCCAGATGAGATAGGAATGAGAGACAGAAATGTCAGAAAATGAAATGCAAGCTGACAATAAGGAATGTGGCAGTAAAAATCAAGAAATACATAGCTAAAAAAAATCAAAAACAACAGTTTAGAAAATCTTTAAATATAACAGAGCCAGGATACTTTCTAGGGAAGTGGCTGAACTCTTGGGTGACCAGAATTTTTATGTAGGTTTAGTTGTATTTAACCTTATGTAGGTTTAGTTGTATTTAATCTTTTCAAAGGGGTCAAATATATGAAATAGATAATAGTCTATTCCAATCCTCTGTGCTTTTGTTTTGCTCATTTGAAACAACAAACCTGAAGAGTATGACTTGGTAATCTAGGAATGCCCTCAGTAGAACTCAGAAAATGGGGGAAATCAGACTTTTGACTAGCAAGGACTGCCTTTGTGGATTGAAGGGTCTCCCATCTTTAGAACCAGCATTTTATATGAGTTTATTATTGCACTTTATCCTTTGGCACAAGGCTGTAGACTTCAGTGGTGAATTCTAGAACTACTGGGACCCTGGGTTTTGTTAAACTCTTATCACCCCTATATAGCCTGACTATAACTTTTAGAGGTTGCATTAGCAGAAGAAAACAATGCCAGTAAGATCTATGCTACCATTAACAATACTAGGTACTGCAAGTTTTCCACTGATACAGTACATGAATCCTTCACCCCGAGATACATTCAAGACTACAATACCAACCAATGAAATAAAATTCTAGTATATGCTGTACAAAAAAAAAGAGCCAAAGGGAATTACATGGCATGGGGAAAGTTGACTCTTGCTGCTTACATAAAAATGAAAATGTTTGGTCCATTATTCTGAAAGGTATATAAAAAGTTATTGTGTTTTTAAAAAGTTAAGTCTGAAGTGTCCCTGGATGTGGCGGGGGTGGCTGGGTGGGTAGGACACTCTGAGACAGAGAGGTTCCAGACTCCAGAACTGTGTCTGAATAAATTGGATTTCATAATTGGAAGAAGAAAAGCATAAAGTGGAAATTAATGTACTTTAATAGGTGAGCAACTTTTGCTAGTTATTATCTGGTAATAGAGATGGTTGTGATGCAGTCTAATTAGCAGCTTATAAATTATATATGTATTTTTTAAAATTCTAATATACTGTACATCTAATACAGGTTTATTTGTTTGTTTGTTTTAAATTCAGTGTGGAGGAATCCATTTGATGTGGCTCAGCAAAAAGCTGTACTGTGCATTGGAAAAAGCAATCAAGAAACTCTCTGAGTACATCAAGCAGGATAATTCAGATGGTTTTTAATCATGATTATGAAAACATAATTATGTGGTTGCATGTTGGTTGATAAATGCAGAAGGGAAAGTGATCCTCTGGAAGAAGAAGAAAACAACCCCTGGATGTTACCCAAGATCTGGCAAGAATGTGTGCGCATGCACAAATCTTTATATATGTTGACTTCCTTCCCCACTAAATCAACAGGTAATGTGTCCAAACAAAATGTCTCTTTCTTTACAAATTCCAGAAATCTGCTTATTTAATGAATACAGATTATACTAGAGTAGCCCTGAAAAAAACAGTCCCATTCAGTGTGCTGGAAAGTATTACTCCATGGCTTGAATAGTTGCGAGAAAATCCTCTTACCGGATTTTAGACCTACCACTACAAGTCAAATAGTTGTGCTTCGGCTGCAATGAACCCAGTGTTTCTCTGAAAATGACACAAAAGCAGTTCAATTGGTTTTTGGTTTTTTTTTTACATTTTAACACTTGGGAATATTTTTAGATGCCTATCTGTGTTGCCTTTGCCTTTGGTTTTTGTTTGTTTGCTTGCCTTTTTATTTTTAAAGGGACTGTAACACTGGTTCTCAAACTTGGATTCCCCAGATGTTCTTGGATTAAAACTCCCAGAAGTCCTCACCATTAACTGACCAGGATTGGTTTGTGTTGTGTTCCTAGAACATCTGAGGTCCCGTGGGACCACTGGACTATAAGATTCATAATTACAAGTACAGTTTATCTGGCAACATTAAACAGAGAGAATAACAGAAGGACTTCAAGCTACAGTACTTCAAGTTTTGTTTTTCCCATGTCTGTACATTTTGGGTAGCCTGTGGCACCTACAATAACTTGCTGTGCTGGCAAGGGTTCCTGGGAGTTGTAGGCCAAAAGCATCTAGAGATCTACCATTGGGTACCCCTATTTTTCAGAGAAACAAAAAATAGTGATCAGCAGAGGGGTTTTTAAATTGCAGTACTCAAGACATGAAACGCCCTATCTCCCCAAAACAACATACCTTGTAACTGGGACCTACAGTGTATTGTAAACCAAGAGTATATAAACAATCTTTCTAAATAAAGTACAGTGGTATCCTGAGTTATGACCACAATTGGTACATATAGAATTGTCTTAACTCGAGTTGATCTTAAGTTGAAACAATGTTTCCCACAGGAATGCATTGAAATGCTATTAATTGGTACAAGTGGTTTTTAGATTTCAATGCATTCCTATCAGAAATCCAGTGGTACTGCTACTTACAAACTTAATGTGTACATGGATGATGGCCTTAAGTCAAGTTGGAACCTACAGGAACTAATGCAAAAACAGTTAATGCATCTGCTTTTGGCAGCGGAGCATATATTTTTAAAACCTAAAAAACTAAACAGTCTCTCTCCAAAACTAACCATGGGGGCTAAGGAGCCACAGAGAAGCAGCCTCTTTGCTGACCAACAGTAAGCTGAAGGGGAAAAAGTGAAAACAGTTAAAATGTTGTGCCTTTTTTGGTTGCATGTCGAAATTGTAGTTGTAAGTCAAGGGAAATTTTTGCAACCCCTGCTGGTTGTAACTTGAAATGGTTGTAAGTCGAGCTGGCTGTAAGTTGAGGTACCACTGTATATAAATAAATACATTTGCATCTTTGCACCTCAGAATGTTGCTGCTTCTGACCAAATTAATTTCCTATTCCATTTTAATATTCTGACTATTATACATAGAATATTATTATGTGCTCATGATATGTATTAGAAGTGTTACTCTATGTCAGGGGTGGCGAACCTGTGTCTCTCCAGATGTTTAGGACTCAAACTCCCAGAAGCCTTCTCCACTTGCTCTGCTGGAGAGGGCTTCTGGGAGTTGCTGTCCAAAACATCTGGAGAGCCACAGGTTCGCCACCCCTGCTCTATGTGATATTCATGGATCTTCCTTTTTCAGTAGTTGTGTATTCTACATGGACAAGCTTCATTGCCCACACAAACAGCTCGCAACAAAAACAGGAGAAGCAAAGCTTCATTCAGATGTATTTTTTGTCCCCAGGTAAGGTTTTTCTGATTACATCTGACAGCTACGGTAGTTATTTTGGTGCTCCATAGATAGCTCAATTGATTTTGATGGTAGACCTGCATCTACACAAGGAGCTATAAATTAGTTATTTCTTATCCACTTGCACTTGTTTGAATCCCAGCCATGGAAATCACTCGTATCGCATTTATTCCAACTTTCTGAATATTCATCATTGGATATTACCAACTGGACTGTAGGAATTCAAAGTTCTGGACAAGGAGGATCATAGACAAAAAAAAAAAGAAAAAGAAAGAAAGATATCACAAATTGAACACCAAGAATAGTTTCGAAACATCCATTTACCAGAGGGGACATGGGCTTTTTAGAGTTATTCAGACACGGGTATCTTTGCAACATGCATTAGTTTTGGATTCCTATGCTGACTACGTGTTTCTTCAAGACCCCTTCAATTCTTTAATTTCGCTAACAAGTACCAAGCGGGCCAATTTAAAGCAAGCTAAAAGTATATCAGGATTAAAAGAACCCACAACACTACTCCAGAAAATGTGTCACTGTAATATTTACAGTTTAGATACTCTTCTTGATTTGATCGCCTAAAATGAAGCTTACTTAGCTTTTATATAAATCTGTTCTTCACAATGGAAGTGAGAGCATAGATTCTATAGCACAAAGCACAAGTGGACAGAGTTGAATAGGATAACTTATTCTATTACCTTCCCAATCTCTACAATGAATACAAATATTCATTCTTCTGTTCTGCTTTCATCTCTCTTCTAGTACTGCCTTTTACACTACTCTTCATCTTATTCATAATACACTACATTTTGTAAAAATCACAAATTGCTAAATTGACTTTTTTCCTATTCCAGAAACATAGTATCAATTTCCCAATAATCAATTTTATAAAACAAATGAGACAGAACAGGACCAACATACTTGGGCAGACATATTTGATTACTCTGGCCTCCCGTGTCCCTATTTTTTATTCCACGCAACCACCACAAGGTTCTAGAGGGAATTAAAGGAACCCACCAAAAGAGAAAAATGCGCATACTTTCAGTTATATAAGTGTAGGGCTGGATTCCATCACTCTACTTAAATAAACCCAAGCAATGGATAATTCTGTTAAGAAATATTCCACCATCTGAAAACTGTTCAAATGAACAGAAAGTACAAGATCACTAAGGAACAGAACACTTCATTTACAAGGTTAAAAAATAATAACACATATCATGTCAGTTGACTGATAGCATTCATGTTTTGAGTTACACTGGTATCTTCTTCAACCCTTTTCTGAACTTTATGTTAAGTTGTTTCCTCTATGTTTCAAACATACCACAACTTTTCCCGTTCAAAAATAAAACATCTTACCCCTACCTTCAGAATCAATCTCTCTCTTCAAACTATAGACTCTCATTCAGTCTCCACTTCCTAAAACCTTTTAACACTATTCCAAAGGCTGTCATAAACCAAGCCAAAGAGAGTGCTGCACACCACAACATAATAAGCCTATAATGTCAGCTAAAGGGAAATAAAGAAATAATCAAGTCAGATGAGACAGTGTTGTTTCTAAAGAAATGCTGGATCACCTCCAATCCATTTAATACATTTTGTTTGAAAGACAGCAAACAATTTTAAGAATAAAATGAAATAAGGTTTGCACACCCTTTGAGTACTTGTGGAATAATAGTACCCAATGTCTTTTCTCATGATAACTGGGTATTCCCTTCTGGCAACAGGCACCTACTCTGTCGTGATAAATATCATAAATAACTAAATAACTCCCATTCCACTATGTTTTAACAGGACCTTGCACCAGACCAGTGCCAACTATTCTTAAAATGTTCACACTACTCTATTACCTCAGGAAAAAACCAAAAGGTTGGTGGTTCTATTGCACACTATAGTAATTTAGTATCTAGATTTAGAATTGTGAAAACATTTGCATAAGAAAAACCTTCTGAAACTCTACTGTAGACTATTTGGCCAATAGTTTAAATTATCCTTGGTGTGGCAAGGACCATGCTAGGAGTCCAATGTTAGGGTTTATTGCCTCTAACAGTAACTTTTCCAAGCTTTTACCATACATCCGACAAAGTGGAGTCTGTCTCACAAAACCTATGCTATGGTATTTGTCATAGTCTTCAAACTAATGCAAGACTCTTGGGCTTTGCTCTCTATCACGCCATCTCACACCTGTTCAGTTTAAAACAGAATTTGATGCTGTGGATGTTGGACACAATGGGAAAAGCCATGGTTTCTCTGCTGGTGAATCCGATCACTGCAGCCCTACCCGACGGCTAAATAAAACCATGCGGCTCAATTTTGGAAGCAATTTTGATGCCAGCAAGCCAGCCCAGTTTGTCTTATAATCTGAAGAGAGCCCCATGATCAATGTTCATTATCAGCACATGATTAAAGTATTTCGATAATAGTGCAATGAGTAATCCATATACATGGACATTATGTGCAAACAATTTAAACATTCTTGTTTTTATGCCATCTTACTTACAAGGAACATCCAGCTGTTATAATTTGTCTCATCCTTCACTCTCTTGTAGAACCAGCCTTTGTTCCTTTTTTCAGTGCCAGGGACTTGCTGAGTTCCACCTGATGTGATTTGTCCAGGCATTAATAATGCATCTTCAAGATGCAAGATGCATGAGTTTCTTTTGAAACAAATCTGCTGGCAGAGGGCTGTATTGTATTGTGCTGCCTCCTTTTTTTAAGGGGAGGAAGACAAGGAGAGACCCAAAAAAGAGAAAGGGAAAGGTCATAAGGCTTGGGAGTGATGGGTATCCATTATTATAGCAAGGTCACCGCATCCTCATCTGAGGTCAGGCTCAGAATAATGAATATTACAGCAACCATTCCTCAAAAAGAACTGCTCATACCAACTAGCCGGCCAACGAATCCCTGTGGTTTGAACTGAACAGACCACAAAAAAAAATGAAAGTCATTGTGAGTAATCTGGGAAAGTAGCCTCCTCCATTATCTTTTGTGGAGAACAGGTGAACAGGGCACTGCATTTATCCACTCACCAAGTGATAACACCAGAGACAAACAGCATAAAAGCAAATGAATTCTACTTGAGTTTTGAATATTGGCATACCCCTTCAGCCCACAATAATACTGTGGTAACAGACAATGTCATATTCATTAACAATGCATGGGGTAGAGTAAGAGGAGTTCAGCAAAGTAAACAATTTGGAGAAACAAGGGACTGTGGACTTCCAGGGAGAGCAAAGAGCTCTGTCAGAATTAGTCAATAGCTCCCACCATACATTCCTTACTGTGGGTTGGTCTGCCCCTCTCAGCCCCGACAGTTTGAAGAAGAGGAAATATAGTACATTTAATCAATACCCTCCATTTCCAGGGTAGTTCTCCTTTACTGTAACTCCATCCCTGCCTCTGTTACCATAGCAACTACTCTTAGAGAGCAGTGTGATACCCAGTGTATACACATCAGCCATGTCACCTGACTGACTACCTGCATCTCTTTTAATCACTGCTGAAAAAAAAATAGCCAGGTAGTGGCTAACTCCTACTTTCTCTGACTGTCAGCCCAAAATTAACTACACTTCTCAATCTTGGATTCCTATTTCATATGTTATGGATACCCCATAGATGCATTTTCTTGAAAAAATGTCAAAAACAAGATTCTCAAAGATACCGAGAGCATATTAGGCCACCAGAAATACTGTATTTGTCCAGAATAGAGTTTACAGCATTGTTTAATTTATTTTTTATTTTATTTTATTTCAATTGTCAGAGTTGTGGACATTTTAGCTAGCTGCATTTTGGGATGCAGCAAAGCCATGGTTTATTGTTTCCTTTTATTCTCTTTTGTTTTGTTTATAGAGTCAACTACCACATGCAGGCCCCAATTCAAATCCAGGTACAATCAGTGATTACACATGTCCTGAAAATTGTCCTAAAAGAGAAATAAACATAACCATGAACTAAATGGTAAAGAGCATGGACTTGATTGTTCTCTATCTTATACTAGGTTTCCATTTTAATATTAAAACTTAAAACCCAAAATACTTAATTGGAAGTAAATATGGTATTTACAAGTCAAAACACCAGTTTAACCATTATTATAGCCAATTAGACAATAGTGGTCGTAGTGTCGACAAGGAGATTACCAAGGATTGGCTAGCACCCTTCACTGCAGGTTTCAAAAGGATTCAGAGTACTTTGCAGGCTTTGCCAAAAAGGCAGCAAATGCTAGAAAAGTAGCCTTTATTATACTCACCAACATTTAAAAAAAAAAAACAATATTACACAAAGACAAACTCTATGTACCAGCTTTTCCTCTGAGCTTTTTGTTAACAGGAAATACATTGCTTTTAAATGTTACAGGATATTTTGGAAACATGGACCAGAATAAGTGACTGGTCCATGTTTCCTGTCAGGCCATGTGGTAATTAAAGATAGCAATGCCTCTTGAGTTCTGAAAGGGGGGAAAAAGGTCTACTACCATAACCCTTGAAATTCTATTGTTGATAGAAAAAAAAACCATTATTAAACTTACAATGAAAAGTTGAGTCAATTTTCTACCTGATGTGGTCTATGAATGTGTCAGGTTTATAACCAATCTGATAAACATGGCCAGAGGTCTACCACATTAAAAAGGATTGGAGATTATCAGAATTACACCAAAATCTTGTTAGATACAGCTGCTGGCAAAGCTCCATCAGTATAAAGGTCAAGTATGAATTGCCAAAAGTTAAGATGTTGCTTTCTTTCATCATGTAGCAATCAAGTTGCTTGGTAAGTAATTAGAAAAAAGCAGCACCAAATTTATAAAAATTTGGTCATCTGCCACTGAAAAAAAGCCCCACCAAATTTATAAAAATTTGATCATCTGCCACTGAAAACTTTGTTGATGGAGTTAATGCTGAAAACATTGTGACAGGACTTTACCCAAGTTTGTTTCTTTATTTTCAAGGAGGCACAGTGGGGAATTGAACTTCTAACCTTTGCCTCTGCAGCCATCCTTTCATATTATGGTGAAAACTACTAACATATTTATTCAGGCTACCTGGGAAACAAATGCCTTCATGCATTTAGTGAAATTAAGACCAATGGTCCAAAAGACTCAAGCTTTTGATTCAGATGTCCTGGTTTCGCGGAACATGAACACATATGTACTGTTTGAAATAGCCTTGACTTGTTTTATCTGGTGGGCTTGTTTGTTTAACACTGAGAATTAGAAATCACTCCTACAACTGTAAGATTTATTTATTTTACAGTATGCATAACTACTTTCCACGTGTCCTTGTTAAGGAAGCACCTTTCTAGGTCATTCACATCTATTCTGTTTCCCAGATGGCTTTGCTTGCTGAAGGAGAAATGGATATGGGCTCAAGTATTACTTTGTGTAAGTTATGCTTTGGGCATTAACTGGATTGTTTAGCTTCCTTTCTTAGAACCTACAGATGATTTCTAGCCATCAGAGGATGGTGGAGGTCATTCATACAGAGCACCTCTCTCTCTCTCTCTCAGCAGCCCCCTCTGACTATCTATAGCTTTCAGCACAATCTTGAAAAGCTCAGAGTCCTACACAAAGGGCTGGTTGTGAGGCTAACTAGCGATAAAAACAGGAAAAACCAATGTTGGGCAGAACACCTTGTTATGACTCACTTCAATAAAGTTCCAGCAGAAACCAATATACATTCAGGCAAGGTGATGTAGGTCATGATGATTAGCATGGCAATGAGAAGAAATAAAAAAAATTCAATACCCTTCTCTCTTAAAAAGAGAGGAGCCTGAGTCTACCTTGCTGGCCAGGCCTGATGGGCAGATAAGACTAACCCAGCCTGGAGAGGCACAGCTGCCCCCCACAAGCCTTCGGGGAGCTGGCTCCCCTGTCATCTTGGAAGCAGCCCCAGGGCACTAAGGAGCAGACTCGCCAGCTAGGAAGCAGCTGGTCTTGGCAGAAAGAGATAGAAAACACACACACACACACACACACGTGCACACACACACACTAGTGCCTCAGGCAAAAGCAGAGCAAGTGGGCGAGATTGACTTTGAGATATATTTAATCAGAGAAGCTGCCCCTATTGCTTTCCCCCAGCAAGAAAACTTTATCTTGGTATGCTAAGGCTGTTCGGCATAAAATAAACACTTTATGATATCAATAGCTTTTGCGTTGTCTGTGGCTTTATTAGGCATAATGTCTCTTGTTCTGCTCACTAACTCAGAATGGTGAGGTCTTACCAGCTTGTTTCCCAGAAGAAACTTCCTTTCAGAAACGCTCCATCTGAATTCGCTGTTTGCTTACAGTAAACTAAGGAACCAGTTCCCTAGTTCTTCTTTTACTCCCTGACATTCCCAACCTGGATCTGAACCAAGATGAGGAAGCCTGATGATAAATGTGAATCTAGATGTACTAGGTGTATCAGAAATCTAGTAAAACTGATAAACTCAAATGACACCATAATATTTTTGTTTAAACTCTATAGAATGGATGGGGTGTTGTTGTTAGAGAAGTGTACTCTATTTGCCACAGAACACCTGAAGGCTAATAAACTAGAAAGCATGTCTTAACAGGACGCCACATAAGAACATAAGAGCAGCCTTGCTGGATCAGGCTACAGCCCATCTAGTCCAGCATTCTGTCTCACACAGTGGCTCAACATCTTGAGGGTATTCCCAAGCAGATATCTTCACCTGCTTGTGATCCCTGCAGATGGCATTAAGAGATATCCTATTTCTCCAACCTGGAGGTTGTCCTCAGGCCTCCTTAGTTATAACTTTTGATACCCTTGTTCTCCATAAACTGGTCTAATCCTCTCTTAAAGCTATCAAGACTGACAGCTGTCACCATTTCTTCTGGCATAGAAGACCAATGATCTTTTAGGTGAAAAAGTACTTTCTTTTATTTGTTTGAGATCTAGCACCCACAAGTTTCATGGAGTGCCCCCTAGTTCTAGTGTTGTGGGAAAGGGAAAACAGTTCTTCCTTATCTACTTTGTCCACGCCGTACATGATTTTATAAACTTCAAATAGGTCCGCTCTTAGACGCCGTTGCTCCAGAGTGAAAAGACCCAGCCGTTGCAGCCTCAGATGGTAAGGGAGGTGTTCCAGTTTCCAGGACATAATACAGTCCTGAAAAATATTCTAGTAC
>JAIOUR010150373.1:0-10238 GCA_020711275.1 Calotes versicolor
AAAGCAAGGTTTAAAATTACAGCAAGAGCCTCTATGAATAAAAGAGAGCTTCGTCTTTTTAAAAGTCACCTTCACTTTGGGGTGAGGCCATTAATGAAAACAGCTAACGTGCTAACACATTAACTTTAATCCAATATAGAATACATGGATACGGCTACAACATGGAGGAAGCAACTGTGTTATTGGAATGCAACTCTCAGCATCCCATACCCATGGCTTGACTAGTTAGAGTCACTGGGATCTGTAGTTCAGCATCTTAAGGACCACATGTTGCTTGCCTAGGAACTGGAAATTCTGTCGGCAATCACTAATTTCAGAAGTTGACCATCTATTAAGATTTCTGCTGACAGTTTCAATTGTTACTGGTTTGCGTATCTAAATCAAATGGCATCATGTCAGTGATATTACAATAACAGCACAGTTGTTGGCCATTTGCAGCAATAATTTCAACATTGGTGAGCTACACACAGTGCAACTGCATATTCTCCCAAGAGTGCAGAAATACCACAACATACATAATTTTTACTTAAGCTACAGATAGAATTTCAAGAAGAAGTGTTCTGTGAAGAAACCATTTGGAGCTACCTGAGGGACGTTAGGATTCTGTTCCTGCATTCTGAAGAAAAACACTAGAATAGTAGCTCCCAATATTGGATAACCCAAGTGTTCTTTGGTGGAAATTGCAGGGGAGCTTCCTCAAGCTCTTCCCTTTAAGCACCCCAGGTGTGGAGAGGTTTGGGGTTCAGGGGGTTGAGTTATTCAACACCCAAGTGGACCACCCCAGGAAAAAATGCTGTACTTGCAGTGGTGCTTTGTTTTGATTGACATTGGAGAGACATTATATCAATAATGGGGCACTTTAGCATTGAATAACTCAGCCCTCTGAAGCCTGAAGGCTACATAATTGTAGCCTTAGGCTACATAATTGCCTTTTCACACGTCTGCAGGCAGTCTCTGAGAGCTAAAATGTCAATAATGGGGAACTTTAGCATTGAATAACTCAGCCCCTAAACTCTCCAAATTTGGGGTGCTTAAAGGGAAGAACTTGAGGAAGCTTCCCTGAAATTTACATGTATAGATGGCTGGGATTGCTATTTTCAAGTGCACAACATCCAATTACTAATATTTTTTCCTTGGGGGATGTACTTTGGAGTTTAATAACTTGGCCCCCTGAACCCCAAACCTCTCCAAGTTTTGGAAGCTTAAAGGTAAGAGTCTAAGGAAACTATCCACAAAATGTAATGCCTCTAATCGTTTCATTTTTAGAGCCAAAGGTGGCATTTTATTTCATCATGAAACATATTTGACATTTCATTTCGTAACAAATAAATACATTACATAACAAAATGATGAAACAGCATTTTGTTTTTTGTTTTGTGTCCATGTCTAACAGTATGGTAAAAATGAACTAAGAGATTCAGATGAGCAAAATTAACAAGTGAACATGTTTTTCCTTTTCCTTTTGCCATTAAAAAAAGCCCCAATGGATATTGCAAGATGTAGGATGAATTGCATCAAGAAATTAAATGATGTGCCACTAATATTTATCTAAGCTAGAATATCATGAGACATTTAAAAAAAACACCTTGCAATTTCTAGTGAAATAATACCAGAGGGCCAGGTTCAGTCCTATACTTCTGTTCATAGGGTACCTGAAGGATCAATAGGAAACATTCAATAATAATGAGCTTAGTGAATGGTCTAGCATATGACAGATTCTTATCTTCCTAGATGGCTAATGAGACTAATGGACTACTGCAATTAATCTTACCAGTCTTTTTGTACTCAATTGTATACCACAGAACACAAATGATCAAACTAGTCTTCATTCTTTCCTAATATAGAGTATGAGGGCTTCATAATCCTTATCTAAATGATCTTGTTGGATTATGTGTGAACCAGCCCCACTATGTTCCATTAATAATATTCTTCTCCAGGGCAGGAAGCACAAAACCTCAAGACATATTTGGCTCCACACAGTCTAGTTCTTATGTAACAGCTAGCGACATTTCAACATCTAGTACAGGGGTCCTTAAACTCGTCTCCCCCCCCATGTTCTTGGACTAAAACTCCCAGAAGCCTTTGCTACTAGCTGTGATGGCAAAGGGTTCTGAGAATTGCAGTCCAAGAATACCTGGACGGCTGAGCTTAAGGACCACAGATCTAGTATGAAAAGTCAAAGGAGACTTTCTACTCTAAGCTAGAAGCTACTGCCCTATTTCATCTTGCTTCATAAATCAGTAAAGATAAATTTGGAACAACAAACTAGGATGACAGCACCTATGGTATATTGCATTGAATCTTTGGCTTACTAGGTTCATATTCAAGAAAGGGAGGGGGAAACCCTGAAGTTGAACAATATGCAAAGAATGGCAATGCTTATGACCCACCTTAGCCTGCCCCTTACCCTTCGGATTTGTTTTACTTTTAATAATGCTTACACGAACCAAATACTGAAAAAAATAAATAAACATGTGTCTGTTTAACAGTGCATTTATGTGTCTATTTAACAGTGCATTAATTTCTATCATTAATGTCATGCTCAATTACATAGAGCTCACTAGATATTTCATTTAAAAACCATTGACTTTATAAAAATGTGAATATTGGAGCAATGGGTAGGAAATGTTTAAACCCAACAGAAAAATCCAGAGGAAAAGGTAAGTCATAGGGACAGCATGCTTATAAAACAATAATTGGAATTATTCTTTTATTCCAGAATAAGAACACTGGGGACATAATCCAGCACTTACACTGTCACAATAGGTGAGCTGGAGCTGCTCTGCATAGCAACAGCTACTGTCACCAGAATTCAGCAGAGTCAAGTCACCCCAAAAAACTCCTCTGGCTCAAAATAGATGAGAAAATCCGCAGCTACCAAATGTAGAGATGGCAGGGCATCACTTTCATTGCACATAGTATAAACATTCACTCTACAATCATCTTCTGTAGTGCTTTTTAAAAATACCCCGCCACTCACATATACGCTATCCTTTCATAAGAGATGAATGTAGAAGGAACAAAATTCGCAAGACCTAGATAACGGTGTATATCTTGCTCTAATTTGCTACAAAAGAAACATACCATTGTCTGCCTTCTGTTTTAAAAACAAAAATGTGAGGAAAATTGAGATACAAAATTGGTTAAGAACCATCTTAAATTCAGGTTGACCTCTAGAACTACTACTTAACATATATTTAGCATCCAAAGGGTGCTAGTCACAAGTGCTATCAAGATTAGTGCAACTGTGTACATCTGCTATGTCGATTGCATTCTAATAGATTAATAATCACAATTTATATGATTAAACTGCCTGAATTTACACAATTTCTTTTTGCTACAGGATAATACACCTTGTGCCTCCTATGCACCTACCCATTTATTGAGACTCAGGGCAGTTGTACAATTTGTACAATTTTAGAGGCAAGAATGATTCAATCTTTCACCATCCCTCAAACCGCCCGGAGTTCCCACTGGGAAAATCAGTTGCGGTATATAAATATAAAAATAAACAAATAAAAATAAATAAATCAGATAGTGAGACAAGACAGTATCTGATCCCTTCAAAAAAAGTTGCTTTGCTAAGAGTGATCTCTCTTAAAGTATCAGTTATGTGTGGGAATTGCTTCAATGAGTTCCCTGCCAAAAGATCAGCTCAGTTGCTGGACTAAAAAGGTATAACTTTGGCACAGGCCAGAGTTGGGCTGGATTGCTATTGCCTATACATCTTGTGATCTAGGAAATAGATTGAACCCATCCAACCCACAAGTTGCACGAAATGCAAGTTACTTTATTCCCTGATTGACTCTGATTTACTTTTCTCAGGTATGCTTTTGCCCAAGACATACAAATTCCTACTTTGTTAAGGCAGGAATGGGATGGGCATATTCAAATATATGATTTATTTCTCTATAGACAATCAAATGATACTTTATGAATTGTAGCACTGTATGGATTTATGACAATGTCATAAATGATGTTTTCATTTAATATAATTGGCTTTGGCTTGTGCCTGTTCCCAACACTTCTGATAGCTTCAGCAAAGTTTGAATAGGTACCTTTGAGCATACTGGGTTTATAAAAGAAGCTATAGTTTTACAGACCCCAACCCCAGCAAAAATATTACAGTGGTCAGAAGTAACCAGAAGGGATAAAACAACAACACCCCCAACTTGTTTGATTATGCAAGCAGTATTCTCTTTATGAGTTTGCTCTTCTTAAGTCTGTGTACCTTACTATATAATTTAAAACTCACCATCCCTTTCTCTGAGACAAAGTATGTAAAACTTCAGAGATGTGTGCCTGAAAAACATTTAGGTTATCAAATACAACAATCTTCTTGTTGCATTTAGAGCACCAATCCATTATAGTGCTGATAGTTGTCAACGTCTGTGAAAATTAACGAGGAATGACCATACACAACAGAGAACCAAATATCCCATACCAACAACAAAAATTCAAGTATTACATTCCTACGAGGTTACTCAGTGCAGGACACAGCTGTACATCTTGTGTGTCCTGCACAGTGAGGAGAAGGGTCTGTGTTATACAATTAATATAGTCTTGCTCAAACCACCTTAATTATCCCTGAATGGAATTGAGGCTCTAAAACTCGATAGCCAGGAAAATATATTTTTAGTATGGTATCATGTTCACTCCAAAACAAAAGAAGCAGAGAGCTTTTTATGGTTAAAAATTCTCAAATTCTCTCCAAAAGGAGACACTTGAACAGGATAAGCTACAGCCAATGAAATGAGCTTTGCATTAAAATTACACTTTCAGAGCCCTTTGCCAAAATAAACATAAAACTTAAAAAAACTTTCTACAGTTCTGGTATTTACATGTGTTTTACATATATACATATTTATATATATCTTAGAACCTGGACAGTATAGCAGGAAAGGGTAAATGTTAAATTTACAAACAAAATGTTTTAGATACGTATAACTATACCATGAAGAACTTTTTTATTGCTCACCTCCAAACCTTATACAACTTTATCATACTATTGCACACATTTCTGTATTTCACAGATCTACATTATATATAAATAGGTATGAAAATAAAAATTTCTATATTAATGTTTCAAATAAGGTGCTCA
The DNA here is from genome assembly GCA_020711275.1 of Calotes versicolor. NCBI lineage: Eukaryota > Metazoa > Chordata > Lepidosauria > Squamata > Agamidae > Calotes > Calotes versicolor. The sequence continues at coordinate 5,102 of JAIOUR010150373.1, forward strand.
ATTTTTTCTATTATTGAAGAACAAGAATGATTTTGTCAGAGGGGTTAAAGGAGCCTCGTGGCGCAGATGAGGAGCCTCGTGGCGCAGTGGTTAAATGCTGCATTGCAGCTAGAACTGTGCTCACGACCTGGGGTTCAATTCCCAGGTTAGCCGGCTCAAAGTCCACTCAGCTCTCCATCCTCCCGAGGTCGGTAAAATGAGTACCCAGCTTGCTGGGGGGGCAATGTGTAGCCTGCATTATTAAATTGTAAACCGCTCAGAGAGTGCTTTAAGTGCTATAGAGCGGTATATAAGCAGAACACTTTGCTTTAAAGGACTTTGCCATAAGGCAGTCATGTTTCATCCTTCTTTTTGTGTTGTATTAAGAACCTTACTTGGTGCCAATATTAGCCTTATTTCTGTATTCTAATCATTAGAATGGATATGTGACCTTGCCATCTATAGTTGTCATGCAGAGGAAAGAACAAAATCACACTGAATGAAACTTTTTTTTTAAAAGAGAAAACTAAATTAACAAGTAAAAATATATTTTGATTTCATTATGAGTGAGCTTCCACGCCTTAAGGTACAGTAATTTGAAATTTGTTTTTGGAATATTTATACAGTGTTGATAAACTTTGTAATATCTAGGTTATGCACTATACTCAAGTACTGTACAAAACTTCAATAAATGACACTATACGACTACATTTGTTTCTACTATAAAGACACCATCATAAAGGTGCATTTTAAAGGTCAACTAATAACTGCTAATGTGTACATGAATCAAAATACTTTTGACTGGCCAAAATACATTATTAAAATCTAAATGAAGTACATGTTTGTGGTGATATGATCTACAGGGTTTTCTGGAGCATAGAGAATATTAGCAAAGGTTCCAAGAGAAAAGTCAACAGATCAGTAGTAAATATTATACAAAAATTGCAAATAGAGGCTCCAATTTTGTTCCATATGTGATTAAATACTGATGGCACACTGAAGCTTATTTTCTGTTTTAAAAAGTCCACCTCTTAGCAAAATCATTTCTAATATATAAAGTTGATTTAAGTAGATTGCAGCAAAATGTAAAGATACAATTTACAAAAGCAGCAAAGATCCTTAAATATGAGGGCACCCTCATTAAACTGAAATTTAAGAAAACGGAACAAAACCCACTGTTTTTCAGTGTATGCTATAGACTCACAAACAGTATGAAGGAAGCTTCTTAAGGCAGATTTCACAAAAAATGTACTTAGGGTGGGAGGAATTACATAGAATCGTGATACAGTATTACCAACGTAGCCAGCCCTGAAGAATATGTGAAAATTTGTTCTAGACAGTTTTTTGTTTGTTTATTTTGAAAATTACAAAAGTGCCATTTCACAAGATAAAGCTAATATTGAAAATTGCTTTGTGAGTGGCTGCTGTATGCAATTTGTTGTTAGATAATTCTGTAAGCCGACAACCAAGAATTTAGAATGTTATTGTACATAGAACTTAAAGGAGAAAGGTCCTTATATCATTATGGCCATTATGTTTCAATCTCTATCTTGTTTTAGGAGGTCCTTATAGCAGTAATCCATGGCTCATAATTATGTTTTATGAATTCATTTTCAGAAGCTCACTTATCACTTACAAGAATGGCATGTCAACTTGTGTGAATGGGCCACCATCGCAGATATGCGCAACGTCACAGCTATAAGCCATTCTTTACATCACCTCCAACACATGGATTAGATCCAAATAATACTGCGGGGGGGATCATTTATGTTGATTTTGAGCAAGCATTTGCACAGTGTGGGTCTTATAGCAGCTTTCATGCTTCCATCTGTGTAAGAGCTTGCGCAAGAAGCTGTGAGCGGAAGGACATGTTTGGATTTAGTTCCACTTTTCTCACACAGTGTCTCCAGTGCATATCCATGCTCTTCAGTGAAGCCAATTTGTATATTCAGCTGCAGATCAACAACTGCACAGTAAGCAAATAATATAAGCACAAATTGTTCCTCAGGCTGCTTCCCTGAAAAATTCAAAATTTAGAACACTTGAAAAAGAGAGTTCTCATACTGCATAATTACAAGAAAATCTTACTACCCATTATTTACACCCTTGATTCTGGGCATCCATTTGAAGTAAACTTTTATTCCATTATAACAAAATAAGAAACATCCCATCTTGATGGATAAGCACTTCTTCCTCTATATATCAAATGTTTTCAGAACTGAATGGCCTACTTCAGAGTGCTCTATAAGGAGTTGCATGTGAAACTCTCTATAAGACATCTGGGATGGGTCAAACTAAAATGTTTGTCATTAACACTGCTCCCTTTTTTGAATGTCTGTCCAGTTTCTATTAATAATATGTTTAGCAATTTTGTAAATCACATTCGAAAGATACATGATCCGAACCCATAGGGATTAAATAGTATACATACATATATATATATATTAAAAAATAAGAATAAACACATAGTTTTGATCAATAATCAAGACTGAGAACGTTTGTGTCACATGCCACTCTGGTGTAGCACAGCTGTTTTCTGTACACACTGTTGATTCCTGTTGCAATGTAGTACAACTGGAATGGCTTCCAGCACTTTGATCCCAAAGACATTACTGGCACTATTGACAACACTGAGTTACTGGAAGTACAGAAAGAAAAAGGACTCTTGCCTGAGTAGCAGAAGACTGCCCTGCTATCTGGGCCTTCAAGGCAAAAAGAAACCTGTTTCTTCCTTGCACCTCCAGAGGAACCCTCCGGCCCAGCTCTTTTGCTCCAATAAGAGGGAACACACCAGAGACCTGGAGTTTAATCATTAGCTCCAAAAGATTGACTAAACAAGGAAATAATAACCCCTGACATTCCAAACAGCTTTTACACATAGCTTGCAATTGCAATGATTGCTAATAAGAGAATACTTGAGCTCGCCACACTTCTACAATATTTACATGGGCATTGCTACTGTAAGAAATTATTAAGATTTGTTTAAAAAAATCTCTCTCTTTTAAATGATAGCTTCTTTGCATTAAAGTAGAATCAGTCATTTTATAGAAAAATATCGTAAACTTTAAATTAAAAAAATAGTGTTACTAAATAGTTATGTAGGACCATATATGATTGTATGGATATAATTCAGTATATTTGAATCCAGGTTTAGGAGAACTCACGTGGATAGGAGAGCAGACTATTTTTGTCATGGGTGCCATCTGTTCCCCCCTCCCCCCAGATCCCATGAAATATACTTTGTGCACCTCCTTTGGAGATAAACAGACTCAATACCTATATACATTCTGTACATATCGGTTCACAGATTAGCAGTTATTAGTCGTACTGTACATAGGAAAACAATCTGATTACAATGATGTTATGCACCTTCAGCATAAAATTAAGGTTTTAGTGTGCTGGAGCAAATCCATGTAAGACAGGTTCCCTGTTTAAATAGGTTGCCCAGTATACCAAGTTGAAAGAACCAAATAAGACTGGAAAGACTATTCTTGACATCCGGTCAATTTTACTAACACTGTTGAAGGTTTTCTTTGCTTCTGCTGGCTTGGCATCTGGCTTTGCCTTGTTGGGTTCTGAAGTGGTGCCTGTGCCAGTGGTGGTAGCGCTCTTGGAGATGGTAGGCAGAGCTGAGTCCTTGGTGATATTTGGTGCATAATTGGCAACCGCCACTGCGTAAGCATTGTTTTTCTTAATGACTGATGCCTTTTCCTTTTTCTATTAAAAAGATAATATATAATTAGATATCTTAGATGTTGTATCTATACCAGCACACTTTGCACAAACAGTGGGCCAAATCCTCCCACTAGTTTTGTGATTCCCCACCATTACCATACCGTATTCTTTTTTTTTTAAACACCCTACTTTGGCAGTGTTCTCAGCATTTTAATTTTTTAAGTGATACCTATCTGCTGTAGGAAGGAAGGGGTCTTAACTCCTTTCCTGCATCCATTGCTGGGGGTCACTTTTGTTCGCAGAAGGTGAATACTCAGCTTGACTCGGCAAAGGTTTGACAGTATATTTTAATGCTTTCCAACCAACAAAGCCTGTTTTGGCCATAAGCAAGAATAGCTTGGAAGAAATATCCCTACACTCTGTGGGAAGAGATTTTTTTTTAATCAATTGTACTTCAGCTGTTGTCAACAACTAGGTATATTAGTGGTAAGCAATGCTTTTCTGCCCAGAACAGTGCCTCCTTAAGAGTTGTTGGGGCATTGAAAATAAAATGCCCAGGTGAGATTTAGATGCATGCAGTCAGGTATTAAATATGAGTCCAGCTGTGGACACGAAGAAACGCTTGTGTGGCCTTGAAGGCAAAGTGAGAGCTCCAAGGAGCAGGTGAGAGAAAGCCTCTAAGCATGTAAACAGATGACAAAGAGACACCTATTGGTTAAATAGTCTATATAAGAATTGTTAGAGATGGCAATCTCTCCCTGGTTGTGTAACATTGTCTCTGTTTGGATTGGTGTTGGAAGTGCAAAGTCTGTTGGCTGTACAGTTTGTTGCCTGAGGCAAGACTGGGTGCGACTCGGATGGGAAAAGCCTATTGCTGTAAGTGTGGACTATATTACAATACAAGGAACTGTAAAAGGAGATTTCTGTATATATTGTACATAGACTGCATGAAATAAGAACTTCACTCTGTCTTGATTTATCTCTACTGTGGGCTGGAGCTGCGCAAGCTGTAAACTCTGCTATATAAAGGATTACAAATCCTATCAATTATCAAGGACTACAAGTCCCATAAAAAGTAACCTTTCAGGTACATACGAGTTGTGGAACAGTTGCAGCCAAACCAGGGATACCCATCCTTTCAATGTCTTTCTCTCCCAAGTGTTTCTATCCAATTACTAGGCTCTTGGGAACAAATCATCATGTTCTTGCAGAAAGCTTTTGAAATGAGATAAGAACTACTTGCTGCCCTAGAGTTGCATTGTATTCATCCTGTGTGGTATAATGACCTTTAATTCTATTTTTGTTTGTTGATGATGAAATGAATAATGAAGGATAAACCACTGAAAAATGATCTGTGGCAAAATATTAGGAAGTCAAGAAAATATACAAATTATGGAAAGCCCCAACCATTTTTTTAACCTAAGCTTCTTGAGACAAAGGCAAAATATAAATAAGCCAATAAGGTTCTCTGTGCGTGCTGCCC
>JAIOUR010151484.1:0-10392 GCA_020711275.1 Calotes versicolor
TTTCTACATTTACCTTCTTAAAGCATTATTTATTCCTCATTCATTTTCACCTCGTCTAATTTTACTGTTTTATATACTTGAAGACACACACACACACACACACACACACACACACACACACCAGAAGTGTAATTTGCTCACATGGCAACCCATATGAAATATAATATTCTTGGTCCAGTGATACTAGCTTTCTAGTAAAGTAAGTAACTCTAAACTGGAGGGGGGGATTCTTCCTGTGGAAGTAGGAAAGGGAGAGTGATTCATCTCATTTTCATATAATTTATTAGGCTAGGCCCCCAGACATCTCAAACTTGTGGCCCTCCAGATGTTCTTGAACTGCAGCTCCCAGAAGCCCTTGCCAGCACAGCTAGTGCTGAAGGCTAGCAACAGCTAGTGCTGAAGCAGCACAGCTAGTAGTGAAGGCTTCTGCGAGTTGCAGTTCAAGAACATCTGGAGGGTCATGAGTTTGAGATGCCTCAATATTGCATTTAAACCAAGTATTTCTTGAGAGGAATCCTGAAGGATAAAGTATTTATTACAACATTTATTACTGGGACTGTAATACAGTTGAACACATACTGCATGCTCTATCCATGCCATTCTTTGCAAGCTTCATGCCCTCCAAAGGTATTATACTACAACCTTTATAAAGTATAACCAGCCATGCTAGCTAGGTATGGTGAGCATTGTAAGGAAGCATATCTGAAGGACGCAATATTTGCAGAAGACTGCTGTCAAATATGGTGAGAATCTGCATTATTCTTAGTATGAACCTCAACCAAAGATTATATGGCATTCTTTTTAAAGCACTCAGCTATTTTCTGGGGTCTCCTTACTGGAAAAGCTGGAAGGCTAAGAAAACAGAGTACAGGAGTAATAGACTCCTGGTATTGGTCTATGTTTAAAATAACTGTGTAGCATTCTGATCATGTTAAATTGCATACATTCCCGGCAGTATAATTGTAAAATTATTCCAAAATGCATTGATGCAAAATAGGTATAATTCTATCTATTGTCCTACCTCACAATGAAAGGATAAATTGATACAGTAAGCTCTGTGATCTAGGAAGAATAATGAATTTGAGGTGACTGGCAAAGTGCACTTATTTAGCCCTGCAATTCAGATAGATACACAAATGATGTCAAATCTCCAAAGTGCATACCAAAATGCAGTGTAAACAGCCATAACTATTCTTGGTGTTTATTTCATGGTACTGTCAATTTCCTCAAGAGACAGGAATACAACAAAACAAAAGCATTTGTTTCTATAAAGGAAGAAGGATGCAGGAGACAAAGAAGCTGGTCTCATCAAGTGAATAATATGGTGTTATTCTGTAGGGGCAGTCCATAGACTTACTGAGATATGATAATTTAAAAATATTTGGTCCATCACAGATAATCTAAGCACATTCAGCATCTATGGAACACAGGCTCTTGGTCAAAGAAAAACAGATTGCCAACTAGAATTCACATTGTACATGCAAGGAACAAGGACTCATAATATATCCTCTCCCATTCCTGCCACTTTTGATTAACATCTTGCCCAAATAAGTATTCTTAAATGCTTGCACACACTTGATTTGATTTTGTGATTGGCCTTAGAAACCTATCATTTAAGTAAGGATTGTGAATTTGAAAACAGAATCTAAAATTGGTTCCTTAGCAATAATTCTAAAAAACATCAGAGACAGGTTGGTGGAAATTGTTATTATACCATTCAGAAGGTATAGATAAACCAGACAGCAAATTCAATGTTGGCATGTAAGCTTTAGAAACATCTGGGACATTTCTTTTGAGTCTCATGAAGAAATGCAGCCTTTATGGTCTTTGTAGAATTTTATGTTATGGTTGAAACTAGAGTTGGCTTCTTCAGTTTCTTTAACATGGTACTTCTGCTGATTTCCCTGGTGCCTTCTTATGCAGAACTTATGAGAAACATCTGGCACTGTCTTTTTCGTCAACCTGTCTGGTTGAAAATTTGGCCAGCTGCCTTCCATTCATTTTAACAATGTCACATACTATACACTGATTAAATGATGATTGAAGATGCCTGGAAAAAGTTAGATCCTTCACATGGGTCAAATTATGCATAATGACACCCCCACACTGACATGTAAATATTCATTATTTGCAGCAGAGATCTGAATTATAACTTTGGATGGTGTTTAAATGCATCAATCACATACAGATCAAGAACATACTGTAGTACTGAACAATGATGCTTGACTTTCTTCTGATTGCTTAGTAAGGAGGCAGAGTAACTGATTTTGTTGGACTATAGATGTTCTTGCAAGCCTAGCTAATAATAGTTAAAAGTTAGCAAGAATGGTTGCAGCAGTTTATAAAGGAGTATATTTCTTCCACTGTTTTGTCTGTCTGTTTTGCAAAGACATCCAAAACAGGTCAGAATATTATCTGGACAGAGTTGGGTTAGCAGTATTCACACATACGGTATTTAGGTCCTAGGACTGAAGTTTTATTGATAAACAAAATTTAAAAAAATGAAACAATTATGCAATTTGTGTAATTCTCAAGTCACAAATCAAGCTGATGGTTTTAAATATGTTTCTTGCTTGGGGAAAGAAAAAATCTTTAAAAGGGAAATTGTCAAACACTAGGAAATGTAAAAGTAATTCAGTTGAAAAAACACCCAGGAAAGTGAACTTCTCTGAACATCTAACAGTTGGAAAATGGAGAGTTAACACAAGTATTACCTGAGTGTTCTTTCAGGAAAATCAACTGTGACATTTTGAGTTCAAATTTAGCATCAATTCTGGTTTGATCTGAATCTTTTGAAGACTAAAGAAATCATAGCTGCTTTTATACAAGGTTTTATTGTGTAACCACTTTGTCACAACCATAAAATGTTACAAAGAATCCAGATGACGATATCTTCTATTTAAAACTCTCATTTGTTCTCACTAGTTTATATAATTTTTGTAACATAGATTTTTTTCTTAATATAGACATCGAACATGCTTACTGAGCCTACTTACACCAAAAAAGTTCAAATGTCAAATCTGACCATATTTTACACTTTGTATGGACTTGTTTTGTGTGTGTGTGTGTGTGTGTGTGATTTTCTCCATTTGTTCAGAATATTACCATTAAGTTAATTGTTACTGTGAACATGTTTTATCACTTGGATATGGGCTTCCATTTCTATGCTACTGAAGAAGAATACTGAGATGATTTCAGTAGGATCATCAGCATCTGTTCATCTCATAGAGATTCATTTTATTACTTTCCCCTGGCCTGGCAGCAGAGCTTAGAATTAACATGCTAAAGGGGAAAAAAACAGTTACTTGCAACATGTTTCTTTGATGGATAATGAAAATATAGCAGGAATGGTCAAAATCCTGTTTGTAGAAAATTATGTGTCACAAATTAGATGATGTTGTCATCTGACAGTAGTAATATAATATCGAATATTTTAAACTAATTAGACATGTTCCTTTCTCTACGTTTAGGTTCAGATGCTCCCTAGGGTTCCCTTTTGAACCAAGGTAACCTTCGGAAGCCTTGTGATAGAGGGAGGGAAGCTTTGTTGAAAATAACTTCCGAATGCCCATTGAGATTAGGAACCCTGCTGGTGCAGCTTTTATAAATGCTAACTAAGCATTAAATGTACAAGAACCCTGCCATATTTGAATCAGGGCACTCTACCCCCTTCTTCCTCCTCCCATTTTAGAAACAGTCCTCAATAATAGAAAATATGAATTTACTAACAATTAAGGTCCCCACCCCCCTCTTTATAATCTTTTGAAAATCTGCTTTTCTGGGCTAAATCCCAAAGTCCTGGCCATGTTCTCTTTTCCTGAATAGCTTGCAGACAGGTATTTAGATCAGTGATCCCAAGAAAGCTAATTTATGATGAGAGACAATGTGTCATCTGACACAGTAGTTAAACTTTACCTTTCCCCAGTTGTAACTTGAAAGAGTGGTTGGAAGTTGAGGGAAATTTTTGCTATTGCTTCTAGTTGTAACTCGGAATGGTTGTAACTCGAGCCAGTTGTATGTTGAGGCAACACTGTATATCTCTATCTATAAAGCGGTAGTGTCCGTGCTGCAAGGAAGTTCACTGCTGTGTGATTGGTCAATAGGTAACATGCTGCAAGGAAGTTCACTGCTGTGTGATTGGTCAATAGGTAACATGCTGCAAGGAAGTTCACTGCTGTGTGATTGGTCAGTAGGTAATATGTGGTGTGTGTGTGTGTGTGAGAGGGGCAGGCCATGAGGGTGTCTGTGTGAGAGAGGGAGAGGGAGGAAAAACAAACAAGCCAAGCTGCAAGGGAAGGCACACAGTCGACAAGGCCTGCCTTCTGGCAGGCTAACCTCCTAGTGCATAAATAAATTGTGAACTACCCAGAGAGCTCTGAGGCATGCATATGTATAAATAGCACACTTTGCTTTACTTTGGCAGGAGAAAATCCAGGATTTGCACAGGGGCAAGATCTTCTAAGTGCTAGAGTAGTTTCCCAATCACTCATTTTGGGAGAGTGTAGAGATTCATTCCCAGAATGTTTCTGGTATATGATGCCTATGTCCCCAAGCAGGCAATCTGAAAATGGGGATAGGCACCAGCAAGGCATGTTTAAGTAATGTAGCATGTAAAATACTACATGTGGTGACAGGATTGTGGTGAATACTTGCTACTAATGGCAACATCAGTAACTTTCGTCCACGTGGGTGGTATAAAAACTGACTGTCTGTCTGACTGTCTGTCTGTCTGACTGACTGACTGACTGACTGACTGACTGACTGACTGAATAAACAAACAAACATGGGCCTTAGAACCTCTCAAAAAGGCTCTATTCAAACAGTTTTGCAAATGTGCTCCATTCGAAAGTTCTGATGATCACAAAGAGGTCAGGGGGAGGCCAGTAGATGCACTTTGAAACACATTACCTGCACACATGTATTTTGGATGATTTTCAAATATTTGACAGGTGATGTCAACAGGTTTGCATAAGAGCAGTATCATATTGACAGTTTGTACAATGTATTATTTACATCATATCAGAGACATTTTGACAGGTAAATTGGGTATTAAAGCCAAAATGTGGTGTTACTGCATTAAAAAACATAATCAAACATGAGCATGTATGGCATGCAACTGCACCTTTTTTGTATTAGTCATTGGCCTTCATAGTTTCCATGTGACATTTCCATTATAAAAACTGTAGTCAAATAAAACAAAGTTAAAACAAAATATTTACTCTACCCATATTAATTGCTATCCAATACAATAAAATTAACTCAAAATATAAAGTTTTAATTTATTACAGCAAAGATTTCCCTGCATGAAACACATTTATCCTTTCCATTTTTGTTACCCAGTATCCTTCCAGCTAGAGTATGCAAAGCTGTTTCTGTGCCAGATGAACAATTTCCTGATCAGAACTGGTAGTTAAAAATTTAAACATAATGTTTACAAAATAATTATCTTGGCTTTTCATAGCACACAATGCATTTGACTACATAATAAATTACAGTGGGACCTCTAGTTACGATCACAATTGGTACATAGAGAATGGTCTTAACTCGAATTGGTCTTAAGTTGAAACAATGTTTCCCATAGGAATGCACTGAAATGCTATTAATTGGTACAAGTGGTTTTTAGATTTCAATGCATTCCTATGAGAAATACAGTGCTACCTCTACTTACGAACTTAATTTGTACATGGATGATGGTCTTAAGTCAAGTTGAAACCCACAGGAATTAATGCAAAAGAAGTTAATGCATCTGCTTTTGGCAGGGCAGGATATATTTTTAAAACATACAATACTAGACAATCTCTCCCCAAAACTAACCACGGTGGCAAAGGAGCTGCAGAGAAGCAGCCATTTCGCTGACCAATAGTTAGCTGAAGGAAAAAAAGTTAAAACAGTTAAAATTTTGTGCCATTTTTGGTTGTATGTCGAAATTGTGGTTATAAATCAAGGGAAAATTTTGCAGCCACTGCTGGTTATAACTCGAAATGGTTGTAATTTGAGCTGTCGAGGTACCACTGTATATCCAGTGTCTGATTCAAATCTCAAGTACAGATCCATTTGGTAATGGCAACGTATCTGTTGTTCAGCAAGGCAGAAGGTACAATCTACAGGCATAGTTCAAGAAAAGATTTTCCAAGCAGAAAAGATGTTACGCCATCAATATATTAGCCTTCAGTGGTTCTTTTTAAAATATGATGATATTTGTGCTATTGTGACAAGTTGTCGTCTTATTAATGTGTGTGGTACTTGGAGCATAGCTAACATTGTTCAAGCTATAAGTAATAACTGATTCACAGAACACACTTATCACAATGGACAAAGTAAGGACTGACAGCTAATTTAAATTCATAGTGAATGCAAGTAGACAGCTGTTTTAATGTAGCTTCAATATAGCCCACATACTCAGCAACTTTCATCCTACTGTGTTAAAATGTGGTCCCTGAGTTTTTAAAAGAAAGATTCTCAAGACTTGGACAATAGTGAGATTCTTCTCACATACCCTTTTCTTCCACATAAGCCCTAAGAAGCACTTGTGTGTGTGTGTGTGTGTGTGTGTGTGTGTGTGTGTGTGTTGGAGGGGAGAGAATTCAACATCCATAACATATACTATGTGCTGAAATTTTTAACAAGTCCTTACTTAAGCATTTGCATGGCACAGACAGTGCCCACACAAATTATGTCAAGAATTTGTGCTGCTAATAACAGATTGAATTTTTGACCAGCCCTGCCAAATGCAGCTAAGCCAGTGTAGGCTGACAAGTACATTCTTGGCTTCATCAGTAGAGTAAAAGCCAGGTTACATTACACTCTCTACAATCATCTTTGATGATTTTTAAAAATCATCTAAATGAAATTTTTGTTTTAAAATAAAATAATGGATATTTTTATTTATTAGATTTGTATTCCATGCTATCTAGACCATGGTCTACCCTAGGCGGATGTGGAGTGAAATATATTGATCTTGATTACTTGATTATAAAGCACAAACATCTGTTTCAATTAACCTTAGTTCTTCAATGAGACTTGAACTGCTGAAGATTTGATTTTGCAATACAGATATTTCATAGATCATTGAACAAAGCTAACATAATCTTAAAATAGGCTAGGAAAGTAACATAAGCAACATAAATCAGTCATCTAGTACATACAGAAAAGGGTGATAATAGAAATCTTTAAAATAAAGTTTGAAGCTCTTTTTTACTGCATCAGTTTGTCTTGGAAAAGTGATATATTTTAACCATATATTGGTAGGTCACGTGACTGAAATGAAGATTTCATTTCATTTCATTTAATCATATATATTAGGATTTAGTGGGATTTATACAATCATAAGATCATTATCTGTGATATGTTCTGATTGTACATCATATTGAGAGATAGTGAGCAGAGATTGATTTGTATCAGAATGACAAACTGTAACCAAACAATATTCATCAATGGATGGTACAGTAATCATTCAAGAGAAAAGTGACATGTGAGTTGCCACAAGATTCTGTCCTGGCCTAGTGATGTTTGTTATGACTTGTATTGTGAAGGAGAAGAGGAGAGGGTCAACAGATTTGCAGACAGCATCAAACTATGAGAACTAGCAATCAGATATTTAGAAAACAAAATCATGATTCTGACTCAGAATTGTGAGCTGCAACAAAACAAACAAAATACATTTCAGCAGGGTGAAATGTAAAATTCTTGTAGACAGAAAAAATCCAATGCAGTGTATGATAAAAGAATCTAAAAGATTCTTTTTGTTTCGTTCCTATCTCTAATATTAATTAAGCTTTTCTGTAGAGCAGATTGTGCCCCACCCTCCATATATTAATCATATATGGGTTAAACCAGTGGTCCCAACCTTTTTTCCTCCTCAGCCCAGTGGTCTGCTTTTCCAAGGTGCAAAAGACTAGGGGACCCTTTTTTAAAGTGTGTGCAGCCTGGGGGAGCATTTTATGGTGCAGGTGGCTCTGGTGTATTGTTTTTTATGGTGCACTCAGTCCAGAGGAGCATTTTTAATGCATGCATAGCCCAGGTAACTTTTTTTAATGGTGTGCCTGTAGAAAATTGTGGGCTCGGAGGCCCAGTTCCTGCCAGTCTGCGGCCCGGTAGTGGATCCCACCCCAGTGGTTGGGGACCTCTGGGTTCAACCCTATACAGCTAGAAAGAGTTACTGTACATATGAATTTTGGACTTTTAGAACATGACCAAGGATTCAACCCCATTGTCCCTTCTCCTTCTTTTAATTATTTGTAGATTTTAATCATCTGCACAAGGATGTTTGGTGGCATTTAATTTAAAAATCTCAACCTTCAGATACAAACTACTAGAATTAAAGGGTATCCTATTGTTTGTGGAAACCTGTTACAGATTGTTGTACATCCAGAAGCCTGTTTTTCCTCACGTAATAAAATGCTTGTTCTTTGTTTTGGAACTAGTTCAAAAATTATTTTTTTACAAATGGAAATTTTATCACATGTTAACCTTGGACACAAGACTCTAAATAAAACAATGAAGAAACACAGATCTTCCTTCCTTTTTCTGATTTCATCACTGGAACCAATGACTAATAAAAGGGATTTTAAAAAGGAAAGACAAAACAGAACTTCACACGTTATTTCTCACAGTGCTCATGTCTGAATTGCTGTGGATCTAGTTGTTTGATTAGATGGAATCAAATATAAAGAACTGAAGTCTGATGAAGACAATAGAGTGAGCAGAATTAAAGATAGAATCTTCTTTGATATCCTTATGGTGATTATTTTAAAGAGGGCAAGGATGGATTTAAAATTATTTACAGGTTTCATACAATCTAATTAAGCAATGTGTTCTGTATGGTGATGGCACTAAATTGCTGATGAATCCGAAGAATAACCAGGTAATAGAAGACTTGTTGTATGGAACTTGCCAAGTGCTTGAAGCACACACCAACCTGGACACTTGGAACAACACAGCTACAATTTGAAGACAGTTTGTGAGTATTTTTTTGCCAGAATTATCTCTCTATTAACATTTTAATACTCATAAAAGTAGTATTTCCTCTGCTTGTCATTCCGTACATAATTCTCTCCCCTGCTGATTTAAGCCCTGTATTTAGGAAAGAAAGCTCAAAAACCAAGCTCTTTTTGAAAACATTCATTTACTATTACCGGCATGTCCTCTAGATAAATCTTGCTTGGATGACAGAGGTTGAAATAAAAAATAATTTAGCTTAAATACCTACGCCTACGGGATGTTTAGAGAAGGATAATGGGTTTACCTTCTCCTGGTTCTATGAAGAATTTAAGAAATCAACATCTTTATAAAATATGAGGCTTTTAGAAACAGGAAAGAAATGGACTTGAAAGCTAGACAGTTAAAAAAAGGCAATCCTCCCTTCTTTTAAATGAAATTTCAAATGTTACATTTGGCACCTTTTCAAACAAGAACAAAGAAGACCATCATCTAGTGTACTGTATATTTATTTTCACATTTGAACCTTGACTGGAGTGTGGAACAATTGGCAATTTTTAACTGAAAATACGGCCAGACAGAGTTGCAGCTCAACATTTGCATGCAGCACAAGTGTTATGGTGTTGTGGTTGTCATGGATTAGTTTGGGTTTGTAGACATGATTAAATCAATGACATGGACTGCACACTACTTATAAAGCAATCAATACAGTTTTAAAAGACAGAAAATAGTGATCGTTTGCACACTTACATGAGATAAAGTTACTCAGAGCCTTCCTTCTAAGTGCACTAGCTTATTTATAAGTAAACATCATTAGGGTTTTTTTCATGAAGTGTATGAAATTCAAATTACGAGCATAAAATACAAAGTAAAAGTAGCAATAAACAATTACATATAAAAACATGATGAAATTGGACAGATCTACTTAAGTTGCATAGAGGTGAATTTAAGTAGTATTTTGTTAAAGTTCATGAATGATTCCATTTATGAAACATGGCCATTTTTGAGAGGGAAAGGCAGAAATTTTTCTTGTAGAGATTATAAATATGAACAGAATGATAATGCCATACTCCTTGGAAATACCATATATACTCGAGTATTAGTCGACCAGATATAAGTCGAGGTATCTAATTTTACCACAAAAAATGAGAAAACTTACTGACCCAAGTATAAGTCGAGGCTGGAAAATGCAGCAGCTACTGGTAAATTTCAAAATAAAAACATACCAATAAAATTAAATTAATTGAGGCATCAATAGGTTAAATGATTTGAAGCATTAGAGTGGCCAATTCAGGCATTGGGTGTCCAAAAGAAATCAGTGGTTAATTGCAGGCTCTATGTGTTCAGCTCCCCCTTGTGCCTCTTTGACAGGGCTGGACTTGATGATCCATAGCTCTGCAGTTCTGAAAACATCATGATGAAAATATCTGAGGGGCCACTGGTAGACAACCACTG
>JAIOUR010152594.1:0-10235 GCA_020711275.1 Calotes versicolor
CCTTGTCACCGGGCGCCGCCATCCCTTTTTACGCCACTGGGCAAAAGAGCTACAGAGAAGCAGCCTCTTCACTGACTAACAGTTAGCTGAAGGGAAAAAAGTTAAAATAGTTAAAATTTTGTGCCTTTTTCGGCTGTATGTTGAATTTTGGTTGTAAGTCGAGGGAAATTTTTTGCAATCACTGCTGATTGTAACTCGAAATGGTTGTAAGTCGAGTTGGTTGTAAGTTGAGGTACCACTGTAACTGATCAGCAGACATTGGAGTTGTTTTAATAGGGGTGTTATGTGCTCTCTGTAACCAGCCCCCATCGGCAATCTGGCTGCTGAATTTTGAAACCGTTGGAGTTTCCTGAGGCTTTCCATGGGTAGACCCACATAGAGTGCCTTGCAGTAGTGTAGCCGGGAAGTGACTAGGGCATGTATTACCATGGCCAGATCAGATTTCTCAAGGAATGGGCGTAGTTGGTGAACTAATCTGTGTCACGCAAATGCACTTCTGGCTTCTGCCGAGACCTGGGCATCAAGGCTCAAGGATGAGTCCAGGATGACCCCCGGACTTCTCACCTCTTTTGTCAGTGGCAGAGGTATCCCATCAAGTACTGGCTGCAATTCTACATCCTGCTCTGTCTTCCGATTTATCTGAAGCACCTCTGTTTTGTCTGGATTGAGTTTTACCTTATTCTCCCACATCCATTTCATTAATGCTTCCAGGCACTGATCTAGAACTGAAATCACTTTTTTGGAATCAGGTGGCAAAGAGAAGTAAAGTTGGGTGTCATCTGCATACTGGTGACATCAAACCCCACAACTCTGTATGATCTCACCTAGCGGTCTCATGTAAATGTTAAATTACATAGGAGACAGAACAGAGCCCTGAGGGACTCCAAAGGAAAGTGGCAATGGTGATGACCATGAATCCCCTAGGACCACTTTTTGAGTTCTCCCTTCCAGGAAGGACTTTAGCCACTGTAGAACAGTGCCCCCAAGTCCCATTTCAGAGAGACGGGCCAGGAGGATATTATGGTAATAGTATCAAAAGCTGCCAAGAGGTCGAGTAGCACTAGTAGGGACGTAGATCCTTGGTCTACTTCTTGTCGAGGGTCATCCACGAAGGCAACCAAAGCGGGCTCTGTTCCATAGCCAGGTCTGAAACCAGACTGAAATGGATCTAGGCAATTTGTGTCATTCAGAAACCTCTGGAGCTGTGAGGCCACAATCCGCTCTATTACCTTCACTAGGAATGGAATATTTGATACCGGTCGGTAGTTATTCAGTATTGTGGGATCCAAAGTGGGCTTTTTAACAGAGGTTTTACTATTGCATCTGGAATTCTACCTTGTTGTAAGGAGGCATTCACTACTCTTCCTACCCAGTCAACCAGTCCCTTTCTTGCTGCTTTTATTAGCCAGGATGGGCAAGGATCTAATGGCACATGGTATCTCTCACTTCTCCTATGGTCTTGATTACATCCTCAAGCTGAAGAAGCTGGAACTCATCCATTAGCTCATGGCAAGCAGGTGGCACCATTACATTTGAAGGGCCTAGGTCACCTGCCGCATCCAAATCAGAGCGAATCTGAGTAATCTTTCCTGTAAAATGTTGGGCAAATTCTTCACAATGTGCTGTAGTGTGGTGTGCATCACTCACTTGGAGGGGGGGGGGGCACATGAACCAGGCTTTTTATTATACGGAAAAGTTCTGCTGGGCAATTTTGTGCAGAAGCAATGGAAGCTGAGTAAGAAGCCTTTTTAGCTGCTTTCACCACTGAGGAATATGCCTTCCAATGGGCCTTTGCTATCTTTCTATCAGATACATTCTTACTTTTTCTCCAGCGAACTTCCAGTTTACGTCCCTCCCGTTTCATGTCCGTCAGCTCTTGGGTAAACCATTATGCACACTTAATTCTACTCTGAGGGAGCAGACATTTAGGGGCAATCAAATCAATGGCTTTTTCCATTTGTCCATTCCAAAGCTCCACAAGGGATTCAATAGCGTTATCTGTCAGGCTGGGTGGGAACTCCCCAATGGCAGCCACAAAACTATCTGGCTCCATCAACCTTCTGGGATGGATTGCCTTAGTCTTAGTCTGGCTTCCGTCCCTGCAGAAAGTTTGTACTCCAGTGAGCCTGAATTGTACAAGATAATGGTCTGTCCATGATAATGGCAGTACTGAGAGTTCCTCAACCTTAAACATACCAGCATATGGTTTCAGTTATGTGATATGCCCGAATATTAGGATCTTTTTTCTTTCCTGATAATTGGTGATGCCTGTTTGTGGACATTGATATCCATGATGAATATGTTTCTTATTCAGGACCTGACACGACTTCCCTGGTGGCTTGCAGCTATTTATCAGCTTCTTCTTACATACTACACAGTGGTACATTTATACTTTTCTTAATTATATTGATGTTCTGAAAATATTCATATAAAACATTTGTAAGTTTCCTTTCAAGGAAAATCTTTCTAAATTTTGCAGTAAAAATTTCTGCTGAAATTTGTTGTTTAAAATTTACTCTATGCGATACATTCCTTTTTTTAAACAACACATAATTCAATTTCTGGTCTATTAGACATATGCACAATATTATTGAAGTCATTGACCAGTCAAGAGAAAGACAGAGGACTGAAGTGAAGATATGGTGGGGGGAAGAGATAATATCAACTGATTTGAATACCTGTGAAATCTGTTATCCAAATGTTTCTCATATTATTCTATTAAATGGTTTAGAAAGAAACTTCTGAGATGGTGGTATGCACTGGGAAAAAAGGGTAAAGCCAATGCAGTTGCAGAAGAGAATCTGAGTGCATGCTGCAATGACACTCCTGCAGATGGGTGCTCTGCCTGGGGAAGAATGAAATTCAAACAGGAAGCTGCTATTTCCTCCTAGAAGAACTGCTTTGATGGTTCCAGCTGAAGGCAGACTTGGCTGTTGCTGTGCAATTGGACATCCACAAGCTGTTCAGCTGGTTTTGTGATGGCCCTGCTGTCTTTTGTGGTGATGATGATGTGTGTGTTCCTTTCACCAACTATCCCTCCAGTAATGTCCTCATCAACTAGGGAAGATAGTCAAGGTCATTACAGGAAGTAATTTGTAAAGGGAGTAATTCGTTCAGCAAGAGACAAGTCACACAATTTAAGGATGGTGCATTATGAGGGAAGCAGACAATCTTAATGGATGCATTTAGATTTAATCTGACATTGAACATGGGAATGCTGATGCTAGAATAGGATTAGGTTACAATAGAATCTCTCACCCACCAATTTCAGTTGTCCTCTCCGTGCTATAGTTATACTTAGTGACTTTAGCCCAGTGCAGATGTATGAAAAGTTTATATATATAATCACAACACAAATATTGAGGAATAAAAAGATCCTGAGATTTATATAATCTAAATGAAGGGAGAATGAATGTGATCTTACTACCACCACCATCTCTCAAGAGCAATTGCATGAAGGTATTGGTTCTCAATTGCATGAAGGTATTGGTTAGTCTGGTCTTTGATAACTCTCTGGATAAGACTAGGAGTGGGACCGTATCAAATCCTGAAGATTTACCTTTCAATGCTTATAAACACTTATAAACTATCTTAATTGTCTGACTCACTATAGAGAAATGATGTTGCAAAATACACATTGGAGGGCTGTAGAGAGGTAATTTCCAATATCATATTATAGAATCAGAGAATAATTAAGGCCATTGAGTCCAACCCCATCCTTTATGAAGGAATCCTCTGACATATGGTTGTCTAATTTTCTCTCGAATGCCTCCACACTCATCATCAGCTGAAGTAATTTGTTTGATTGTTGCATTGTTCAATTAAGTAGTTTTTTCTTGATATGTATTCAGAAATCAGATTTTCTATAGCTTGAACCCTTTATTATCTGTCCTACATTCTGTTTTGAACAAGAACAGATTCTGCCCCTCCTCTGTATGACTATCTTTCAAGTATTTCAAAACCTCTATATCTCCCCACTGTCTTCTTTTCTGAAGGCTAAACATACCTAGTTCGTTCATTTTTTGAGGGGAGAAATTTTTTTTGACTTCTTATCATCTCCCCTGGTTCCTCCCTCCAAAAGCTCCAAAGGCATATTACTTAAATTCTAGCTTTAGTTTTTGCCAGCACACGCTACGTTCATACAGTGGATCAATTTAATATTTGGCTGCTTACTTTTAGGATCATAGGTTT
The DNA here is from genome assembly GCA_020711275.1 of Calotes versicolor. NCBI lineage: Eukaryota > Metazoa > Chordata > Lepidosauria > Squamata > Agamidae > Calotes > Calotes versicolor. Next base: position 4,192 of record JAIOUR010152594.1, read on the forward strand.
ACCCAGTGTCTCTAAACATTCAGTTCACACCTACAGAGGGGCCGGCTCATCACTTATGAGGCCATCATTTATTTATGCAGTAAAGACTGCAAGGAAAAGGAGATAAATAGATCTTCCCACCCACGGATATTGGGAGCTGTTAAATTTCAGAAAAGTGTTTTCACATCCTCCGCCCTTTGCTTTGGTTTGTAGTACCCATTGGCAAAGATTTTGTACATTCCTTTCCCAACTGCTTCTACATATTAAAAAAGACAGAATATTTCAAGAATATAAGCCACAGGAGGGCAAGACCATGAAGCTATACTGGGGTCCATTGGGGAAGGGGAGGACATTCTATCCATGGAACCATGTATATACATAAATTATCCACCACATAAATTATCGCAAACTGGGTAAACTGAGAATAATTTTCAGTCATGTTGTCTACCTTTCATCTTGTATTATACTGCAGATTTTGAAACCCACATGGCCTTCCATGTCTATCTTTCTGGCCCTCAATCTTCAGTTCCTCTTTTTTCAATAGTAAATTAAAGCTCCTAGAAGCTACAATAGATATTTCTTTTTCAAAATGCTCCAGGCCTCTGCCGTCATATACATATTTTCAAACTCAGAATTGGCTTCTAGTTAGTGGTGTAGTGTGGGGTGTGCTAGAAGGATGGTCCTCTCCAGGCACAATATTTTTAGGGTTCATCACCCCCCTGTACAGTAATAGGTGCCTCCTGTGTACACCCTGCCTCCCTCCCTACTTCCTCCCTTCCCTGGGTCCCTCTGTAGCTTGGGCTTTGCATTTGTGTGTCTCATATGTAAAGTCACCCCTACCACCCATCCTTAGGGGGAATAATACTTGCCTTGCCCTGGGTGCTGGCAACCTACTCTATGCCACTGTACTTCCTAATTAATATTTTTATGTATGGTGGGCTTTACTGTTTATCTGGTTCAGGGAGATCCATTTTGATATGATCAATTTATTTATTTATTTATTTTATTGAATTTCTATCCCGCCCATCTAGGCCATCCTACTCTGGGCCATCCTACTCTGACTAATCAAATAAGCACAATAATATATATAATTTATGTGGTGGATAATTTATCTCATAATGTGTGTTCGTTATTGGCAATCTACTGTACTAATGGCTGGATAGCTTGCTGTTAGGCATCTGCTGTGGAGCCAGCCATTGGGGGTTTAATTCCCCATTGTCTTCTGTGACAAACAGTCAGCCTGTGTAGTCTTTGGCAAGCTGCACAGTTCCAGAATAGAGATGGGCAACAAATGAAAACCGGAATGCTGTTTCATCATTTCATTGTGTAACACATTGATTCGTTATGAAATGAAATGGTAGAGTGCATTTCATGATGAAAAAAATTCCATTTTTGGCTCTAAAACAAAACAATTTGTAATAGAGACACCAAATTTTGTGGGTAGCTTTCTTAGACTCTTCCCTTTAGGCTTCCAAATTTGCAGAGATTTGGGTTCAGGGAGCTGAGTTATTAAACTCCAAAATGGGTACCCCAGGTATTTTTAAAAAAAAAACACACACACACTATTATTTAGATATTAGAACTCTCAGAGACTGTCTGCAGACATTGGAAGAGGCTATTAAGTAGCCTTTTCATACTGCCATGCTCAGCAGACAGAACATTTACCAAGGAAACCAAAGGCTGACTGAGTATTAAGTTGCCTTGCTTGCCTGCCTCTGCTGCTATGAGAGCGTTATTAAAGGTCAATCAAAACAAAGCATTAAGAATAGGTACTGCATTTTTTTCTGGGGTGATTTCAGTTTGGCATTGAATAACTTGGCCCCATAAACCCCAAATCTCTCCATATCAACATCTATGCTGATGGATGCCTTGGATCACTATTTTCGCGTGTATACAAATCCAATTACTAATATTTTCCAGGGGGGACCCAATTTGCAGTTTCATAACTCAGCCCCCTGAACCCCAAATCTCTCCAAATTTGGGGAACAAAGTGAGGAGTCCAAGGAGGTTATCCACCAAATGTGGTGCCTCTAGGACCCAGGGGATCTGTTTAATGAATCATTACATTTGGGTTTGTTTCATTTCAGAAAATTTTCTGAAAATTGTTAGCAATGAAACAAAACCAAACTAGCAACAAAATGAAACAAAACGAAACACCACACATTTGATGCTGATTAGCATCAGCAGCTGTGCCACACACCTGATACCAGCCAATTGATTCCTCTTTACCTGTCAAGGCTCCATAATATGGAATCCTGTGATTTATAGTTCAGCAAGGCACCTTGCTATTCAGGAAAAGATGGTAGAGCACACTTGCAGAGGTATTGTATTGTGTTTCCTAATCTAGAGACTCAAAGTAGAATGAAGCCATGGCAGTTACAATGCTATCAACCAACCATAACTGTGTAGTGTACACAAAGGGGTTTACAATAGTGGATGGAGCAAATGTCCCACCACCATTCATTTCTTTCAAATTGTCACAAAGGATGTATCAGGATTTGCACCCTTGTTTTTAAAACCAAAAACAATTTATCTGTAAGCAAAACACTTCTCTTTAGTAAATGTATGTCATAGAGCTATTTTAAGAAATCTATTTTCTTGTTGGAGAGTCTGTTCTGGAGCATTATTTTTAGTTTTTTTTAATGCTAACTGAAAGCTTCTAGTGCTAGTTGGAAGTGACATTACATGACATTCTGCTCTACAGAACAAACTGGCTGAAAATTAACCATGATCAACTTAGAGGGAATGAAAATCCATGGAAAATCCATGTATTGTGTGAGGAAAGAGATGCTTTTTTCTATATATTGAGAGAAATACTGATGAAATCAATATAAGAGGAAACTACAGCTTCATTTGGACAACCCTTAAATTTACCCTACACATCTCAGAACACATACATATTTTAAATAAAAATCAGTCCACATTTTGTCCCAGAACAGTTTGCAGCAAATTTGATCCAGTTTTTATTTAAAAGAACTGATTGTTTTTCAAAGTGAATGAACAATTCTCTAGTTGAAGGGAATATATTCAGCCTTTCTCTCTCTCTCTCTGAGTGTGTGTGTGAGTGAGTGAGTGAGTGAGTGTGTGTGTGTGTGTGTGTGTGTGTGTGTGTGTGTGTGTGTGTGAGAGAGAGAGAGAGAGAGAGAGAGAGAGAGAGAGTGGCGTGCATGCGTCTGTGCATCTGTGCACGATGTGTATGTATGTCAGTGATTTCTTTTCAGTTCCTAGCTCCAAACTATCTGATGACCTATTTATTCCATTTGTAAGTTGTTCCAGCTGGGCACTGGCTCAGGAGGTGAGCTCTAAACTCTCAGCATGCAGAAGCAGTATGTAGGACAAAATTGAATGGGACCTGCAAACATTTACAGGGATAAAACAAGAGCTGGCCAGCTATTCAAGATACTTAGTTGAAGAGCACTTTCTGAATTTTTTACACCAACAGATTATTGCCATGATTTGTGTCTTTAAGCAAGATCCATTAACTCTTTGATGGTTTCATGGATATTAACATACATGCTCCCTGATGAACAAGTTCATTTCAAAGGTTAGCTTCTATGAAGAGCTTAATGGCAGCTCCATTCCCAGCTTTCATGTTTCATCACCATTTTATTTATCCTAATGATGATAAACAAGCTCAAAACTACAGATGAAGGTATTTCCTCCTTAATCCATTTACAAATTAAATACACGTGAAACTCAAAAAAAAAATAGAATATGGTGCAGAAGTTTATTTATTTCACTATTGCAACATAAAAGGTGAATAATATATGAGATGGACTCATTACATGAAATTAATAAGATGCCAAAAGTGGGAGCATCTTGTTTGCCATCTTGATAATAATGGTACTGCTGGTGGTAATATGGTGTACGAAATCAAATAAATCTGCATAATGGCATTTCATCTGGAATAAGGTCAGTGCTTTCAGACTCAGTCACATGTCTGAGTGGGGAAGATAATTCAACCAGATGATGCCCCAGTGTGACTTCTGGGGATTGTAATCCATGAATTCAGAAAATCCCATGCCTAGCATCCACAAGCAGTAAGTGTCATAGTTATGTCACTAATGTCAGAAATCTTCAACACTCCCACTCCGGGGGCAGGAATCCCTGGAAGTATTTGACAGCCTATGGAATAGACCTGGCTAAATATCTCAGTGATTTAGGTATCTAAATGCAGATTAGGTATCTGAATGCAGACCCACAGTCGGAAATTCAGTTACACATGGCAAGAAAAGGTAGTCTATGTGGACAGGCAGGGACAAGCCTCTCATCATAAATCAGAACTGACTTGATAGCACATGATGATGATGAAACTGATAATGGTGGATTTGCATAGGGAGAACTGCTGTCCATTTCACTTTCTCCTGCATTTAAATTTTGATAAATTCTTACTTTAAAGAAGTAAGCAAAATTCTCATTAATTCTTACCATAAACATATGGAAAATATGCTGTACTGTTTAAGTTTTAAAAGAGTTTTAAAAGAGATTGAACACTTTCACTTACTAAAAATGGGCTACAACAACTAATTGATTAATTAGTCAGAAGGTATTGTGTGAATAAGCATGTCTTCAGTCTTTGCATACAGTCCCATTATACTTCATGTCTTTGACTTGGCATTGCTGACTTTAATGTGTTTTAAGAAAATTGCCTTATCTCAAGAGCCTCAATGGTTATACTGCTGTAATGTGAGCAAAACTGTGCTCATGATCTGGGGTTCAGTCTCAGTTTGCTAGCTCAAAGTTGACTCAGCTTTCCATTATTCCATGGTTGGTAAAATGAATACTCAGCTCACAGGGGGAGGGGGATGCAATGTGTTACCTACATAATTAAATTGTAAACTACTTGCAGTTTCATTTGGACTGCTTGAAAACAGTACTATCAGCACTGAACAAGCTGTCAGAAAGGATAGTGCCAAGAATAAAACCAATTAAATGCCCAATTGTGGTTAATTAATTAATTGTTCCTGCCCAACTAATCAGCTAATGGCTGCCAGATCTTCTGAGTGAGTGAGCTATTTTTTCTGTTCTACTCGAGCTTTCTGACTTGTTTGGAAATAGTCTAGAAACACATCTCACTTATAGGGATGGGTGAGAAACAGAGTTATTTTTCTACCTGTATAATGTGTACACAGCAACATTCATAAAATACTTTACAAACTGAATATAAAGAATGTGAGGTTTAGATATATTTTTGGTAGTATCAGTGTTGAAAAAGCCAGAACTAGCAGATTAACACATGCATTTTTTTAAGGAAACGAGTTCTTAGCTCTTAATACTCCCTGCATATTCTGCCATGTTATGATGCTGAATTAAGTTTTCTTTTTTCCCATCTGCTATTTCCTTGCTAACATCTGTGCCATTTGGGCTCAAGTAAGATTTTTTTTTCTTTTTAAAGGGAGAGGTGGATTTTTTTGTCCTATCCCCCAATTTGAGAACAGTAGTTAATGTTATATCTTAGTTTGTCCAAGCCAAACAAAGTATCAAGCAGGGCGGGGGGGAAGAGTCACTTCATTTCGGCAGAATGAAATCCTGAAAGCAAACCAGAACCAGAACCATGAAGCAGCCCAGTCCACCACTCCGGAATAGTCTTGTGCCCACCTCTAGGAAAAAAATCAAGTTGAAATTATATTTAAAAACTATACTCAATAGATGAGCACATATTGCTTTCAGATTTTGCTTGCTTATTCTTGAAGGTGCTCAGATCTCTGCAGTGATCTTGGGTAGTCATGTAGTTCAACAGCTTCTCAGTATTACTTCAAAAGACATGCAGCATAGAATTATCTTGAAATAACATACATTCTTTGGAGTTTTCAGAGGTTTTAACCCTCGTGGTGCAGAGCCTCATGGCACAGAGGTTAAATGCTGAACAGAAGCTAGAACTGTGCTCACGACCTGGGGTTCAATTCCCAGGCTAGCCGGCTCAAAGTCGACTCAGCTTTCCATCCTTCCGAGGTCAGTAAAATGAGTACCCAGTTTGCTTGGGGGCAATGTGTAGCCTACTAAATTAAATTGTAAACTACTCAGAGAGTGCTTTAAGTGCTATAGAGTGGTATATAAGCAGAACA
>JAIOUR010153704.1:0-10299 GCA_020711275.1 Calotes versicolor
AAAAAAAGGTTATGGAGTAATGGTGTCATTATATTTCCTCTTCATCTACTTTGAGGGCATCTCTCCATGCCTGCAATGACAAACATTTCTCTTTTCCTTACACCACGGTGTCATCTGTTGTGGATTTGTAGTACACCCCTCCCTACCAATCTCTACTGACTTTGAATGAAACATTTCTTTTTGGCAGTTTTTTCACCGTGGAAGTATTTGTCCTGCTCTTATGAGAATCCCTATACAGGGAGGTTTGTGTGCATTCCTTTCACAGCAAAAGAAGACCTGGTTCAAATTAGGCCATTAGGTTCAAATTATTTGATGTGAAACAAATGACATAACAAATGAATATGAATGAGTTTATTTCCATCATTCCATTCTTCACTCATTCATAGATGGGTCATTTTTCTCTGCTGATGTAAACCCAGACTTGTTTTGTCCTTCTTATTCTTGCCCCAAGGCAATTTGTGTGTATTATGTGTATGAGAGTCTCTGAGACTAATTTTTACACATCTCTGAAAAATGTAGATTACTGGGAAACGGGATGAGCTGCTGCCTTCTTTGCATAAACCAGCAAGTTTAGGCATTTGTTTTGTGTCCCAGCATTTTGTACTAGATGTGAAAACCACGGCCCAATTGGAAAGAAAAGATATTTGTTTGGTGTTCAGGTTCCAGGAGAGAATTCTCAAAGGAACTTGGATGTTCTTGGCAATTTGTCTCAGCAAGTTGGGATGTTGTTGGCCAGTGAGTAAAACATTTTTTTCTCCAATGGCAGTGGCTGATTTTGGAGTGCTTACTAATTTATGACTACCATTTTGGTTTTTTGGTTTTTTCTGAATGACCATTTCATTTTTCCCCCTTGATGTCTCTGCATGATTTCTAGGCATTCTAGGACTTTTTAAAAATGGAGCTTTGCTTCCCCCCCCTTGTGGCTACCACTTCTGCTGTATCCTGAATGCTTCAGTATATTGAAAGGCCTGGACCCTTCTGGGGACACCGGATTCAATGCAAAACTCTTCACAATTTGACAGCTTCCCACATGAGTAAAACTGGCTAGGAGAAAAAAATGGAGGGAAAGAAGCCAAAACTCGTGGGTCCATTCCCCCCCCCCCGACAGCAGGAGAATTTCATTGTGCAAGGGCATATGCACTGGCATAAAAACCTTAACACATTCACACATTAATGCATTCACACAGAGAGATATGAAGGCATGCAAATAAACATTCACTTATATGCACCTGGAAAGCAGACATCTACAGTGAAACTGCCAAACCTGTATTACATTTACTAATCCCTCCCTGGGCGTACGCAAAGGGGGGAGGTTGGGATTCAACACCCTGGACAGTGCCGTGCATTCCCACAGACTTGCATGCAAATGAATGGTGCTGTCCAGGGTGCTGAATCCCAACCCTCCCCTGCATACACCCATGAATTCCTCTCAGATCTAAGATCTAAGATCTGAGTAACCTCTTTCCCATATACTGTTTTATTCATGGCTCAGGCAAGGGTGTCCAGTGCCACATGTCCCAGCATTTCTAAAGAATTTCCCCCATGCTGGTCCAGGTGAAAACAATTCAAAACCCACAGTTGCCACAATATGGTAATACTCTATATTTACAATGCATCACACATAGGCAACACAAAGGGAAGGAGTGGGAAGAATGTCAGCAAATAAGATTCCTCATCTGGGTCTTGACCCTGGCATGTGTACAGAGGCACTGGAGGTAAGGAAGATGGCTGGCACAACCATTATATCTATAGTGTCAACCCAAAATAATTAGGAAGCCGAAATAGAAGACTGATGATAGACTTTCTAGAGTTTGTGGACCATAAGATCAGCTCCACTACACTCAGTGCTAATACCTGGCTCATTGAAGACCATATGAACTCTTAAAAATTCAGCTGAGAAACAGAGATGTAGGCATTGAGAAGGAAGAATTGATTTCTTTTTCAAGGGATAGCTTTTCAGTCAGGAAGTTTTAAAAAGATGGGATAGCATTCAGCATGGAGTCTGGAAAACTCCATGTTTTATGTCTGTGAAGATTCTCAGTCATTCAGATGAATTTGTCTGCAAGTTGATTCATGGCAACTGGATTTTTTCCCTAGGAAGATTGAAATGCTCTGCTGTTCATCCAAACAGCTTCATCAGTCTGACCAAGTGGTAGTGAGTCTTTCTTTTTATATCTTACTTGACCTCATTGTCCATCAAGGACCCATTCAGACCAGGGTGCTTGAGGTCAAGTAAGATATAAAAAAGAAGACTCGCTACCACTTGCTCAGACTGACGAAACTGTTTGGATGAACAGTGAAATGTTTCAGTCTCTCTAGGAAAGAAAAGTTCAGTGGTTTATGTATCTGATTGTGGAGCCAAAGGTTAGAAGTTCACATCCTCACTGTGGCTCTGGGGATCCAGACTGTATAGTCTTGGGCAAGCTGCACACTCCCAGGTTGCAGCTGTGGAGAAGGAAATAGCAAACTTCTTCAATGTATTCTCCACCTAGATATCCTGCCAAATGGTTGGTGTATGCCAGAGCTGACAAGATTATTATAAAAATCAGTGACCCTGCTTAATTTGATTTTGGCATGGTCACATTCTGACCACATCAAATGCGATTTCTGAACATTTGAATCACATTGCGAGATGAATTAGTCCAGTGTTTTTCAACCTTTTTTTGTGCAAAGGCACACTTTTTTCATGAAAAAAATCACGAGGCACACAACAATAAGAAAATGTTTTTTAAAAAATCAACTCTGTGCCTATATTGACTATATATATTGGAATTTTTCCCACATCTCCCACGGCACACCAGACAACCCCTCACGGCACACTGGTTGAAAAGCGCTGAATTAGTCCAAGGCAATGATGGACTGAGGAAGGAAGCTCTATTTTTTTTTTAGCCGTGTACTCTCCAAAAACATGCTACAGCCAAGTAAAATCTTGTCCAAAAATACACATATTCTCATGACGCTTACTATGTAAAACAGTATATCAGGTAAATATCTAATGTAGGTCTTCATATACCCTCAAGGATTTCATTCTGCAAAGAAATTGCTCGGCCCCTTTTCAAGTTTAATCAGCACCTCTTTAAATATTTAAAATTGCAATAGTCTCCTTCCGCCCCCATCCTTTGGCCGATGAAAGGGGAACTTGCCTTTAGTTTTTGGAAAACATGAAAGGGCCCCCAGATCACAAGTATCAGAAGCCTCCCTCCTTCTTGAAAAAAGTCCTCTTTCAAGACTTCAAATAAAAGAACATTTTCTTCTTTAGTCTCCTGTTCATACACAAGATTTTGAACTCCTTTAATCCCATTATACTCAGCACAGAGGGAACATGGGGGTGTGGGTGCAAAATTATTTTACACAATAGGAAAGCATCTAAAGCACACCATATAAATATTTTGTTCTGTGTTTACTGCAGTGGTATTTAACATTTTGGCAAGTTTGATACAAGCAAAATTTAAGTTCTTGCCAAGTATGGTACAGGGGGAAAAGGAATCTCCTGTAGTTTCTTGAGGAAGGGAACAATCAGACAAATACCATAAAATTTTACATGGATGTGTCTTCAAGTCATCATCAAATTATAATTGACTTCTTTCTGTATGTACTGAAACATAAAACTTACAGTGCCTGATTTTACTATAACATCTGTGGTGCTCTCCTATGTCCCTTGTACCTTCTGTGTTGTATTTTACATTTTAGATTGCAAGCCTGAGGAGAGAAGTATCTTATTTCCTGTATTGCAAACCACTCTGGATTTTTTTCAGTTAAGATGTATGGTAGAAATGCAAGTGAAGATTGATTGATTGGATTGATTACTGATTGACCGACTGACTGATCAATTGATTGATTGACACTTATGGCTCCTGATATAGAATATCAGTGATTATTTCAATGCAGGAAGCTGCTCTAAAATCACAATCTAATCATACTGTAGATCATATCTATAATAATGGATGTTTTTCCTGTTTCAGTGGTACTGATTTTGCCAATATTCCATATAAAAATTGTGAAGACATGACAGCTGATGGAGCAGGAGCCAAGATGGCCACCCAGGAATGGCTTGTCGACCATTTTCTATTTATGGGAATAGGGCAATGTAAAAGGGAAAATATAAATCCACTTTAATCCCTTTCTAATTGCAATTTTGAGAAATCCAGCCTTATTCCTGGTTTACATCATAAAGTTCAGCGGCATAGAAAATTTCAGCTTTCTAGGCCAAGGCTTTGGCCTGAACATGGACTGATGAGTCAGTGTCAGTCAGGACTTCTCTTTCTATCTGTCTCTCTGTCTCTCTGTCTCTCTGTCTCTGTCTCTGTCTCTAGATAGATAGATAGATAGATAGATAGATAGATAGATAGATAGATAGATAGATAGATAGATAGATAGATAGATAGATAGATAGATAGATAGATAGATAGATAGATAGATAGATAGATAGATAGATAGATGTCCTGACTGATCTTGAGTAGGCTTTGCCTAGATGGGCGGTATAGAAGTCCAATGAATGAATGAATGAATGATATCTATCTCTAGCTACTATCTCTATTTCTATCTCTATCTCTATCGATAGATAGATAGATAGATAGACAGACAGACAGAGAGAGAGAGAGAGAGAGAGAGAGAGAGAGAACCATTGCTAGCATTAGTTTTGTTCTTCTGCTTCTTGTTAAGTCATATTGATTATCCTCAGATGTTATAGAATATATGTTTATTAAAGTTCTGTGTTTGAAAAATAACAAAGGAAGTTAGATAATGCAACCCATACATCAAATAAAACATTTTCACAACTATATTGGAAGGCTGGCCAAGTTATATTGTGACATGAAAGAACAGCCTACCAGCTAATCTCCCTTAAAGTAAAACATACCATATATTCCATGTGCAAGGCGAACGGGGGTATTTCCCCAGCCATCAGCACATTTGCCCCACCCCCCTTGAGAATCACATACAACAACTCAGTGTGACTGAATGGTTTGAATGGACCTCTCTCTCCTGGCCATCATCTTGATTCAGTGACTTGGCAGAAATAAAGGCCTCTGGAAAGACTGCCTGTGAAGAATTTGCCTAGCCAGACAGTATTTAGGGATACCCTATAAGAACACAAATCACCTTAGTGTTCAAGAGAATACCATATTTGCCCCAGTAATCTTTTTCTGAGAAATCAAAAATACAAAAGGAGAATGTCCTGAAAGCCAATCACAATACAAAGGAAATGGATTTGAAAATTACAGGAGCTAAAAAAGGCTTTTCCTATGATAATCACACAAAATGAGCTGGCAAGGTATTCCTTTTTCTAGCAATAAATTATTGGCAACACAGAAGCCTTATTTGAATATCACTCAATCCAGTGCCATAACAGGAGGCAGGGCAGCATCTCCCTTGTTGCTTTCTTGACATGAGCAGGGAGCAGTCTGGGATTCTTCCTCATATGTGGGTTCCACATTTGAACCAAAAAACAGGCATAAAAAGGATTCTTGCTTAGTTAAAAACACATTTAATAAAATAAATAATAAATAATGCATATAGAGCTAACAGATTAGCAGGAATGTATCCTCTTCAGAATGGTCCGTAGTTGTTGAAGAAAATGGTGAAGGAGGAAGTAGTTCTGGCACTTCTTTTCTAGCCATGTTGAGTTGATAATACTGAATTAGTTAATGACTGAAGATGATTAGAGCAAACTTTTGAATGTGAAGCAAAGCTCTCTGACAAAGAGGCCAGGTCTGTGCACAAGCATCTACTGGGAGATTTTATATATGAGGAGGCCTCAGATCCTGTATGCATTTTTTAAAAATAAAAGATGTAGCTAGATACGCTGGCCCGTCTCAGAATTTTAAACGTCTTCCTTCCTCCTCCTAAGAGTTTTAGTTATGTATAATTCATATAATACTGGCTAGCCAAACTCTGTTCTCATACTCTGTCTTTGTTGCTATCCTTTTTTGTGACTGTAATGGTGCAAATCCATCATGTACCACACAAATATTTCTCTTTCTCGGTGTTCCTGCATGGTCTAGAATCGGATAGCCGATATATGGAGAAATTTTGTCACGAACCTGTTAATGCATGCTTTTCTGCAAAGGGCTATTCCTGGATCTGCTGGCCTTTACCTGGCCGTTCGTGGGGCCACCTTTGCTGTCGCCCCAAAGTGACGTGGGATGAGAAGTCAGGTGAGGGAGGGAGCTGGCTATAAAGGCCAGCTCCTCCCCATTCTCAGGCCTCTTGGTCGACAGGCATCCCACTGGCTTTGTAATTAGTGTGCATTTTAGTGGTTGCCTTTGGGGCCAGATAGGAATTTCCTCCTGCTTCCTGATTGGCCTTGGTTAGCAGGGTTTTTTGCCCATCCCATGCTAATTGAATTGTTAGGCTCGGTCTTGTTCATTATGGGCTATGCAGGTTATGCACTGGTCACATTGGCAGGTAGTGCAGAAACTGCAAGCATTCTGGTGAGTAACAGTTAAAGTTATTTAGGACTCAGCCCATCTAACCCCAGGGTGTTGCAAATCATGAGATTCAGTGCAAGGGGAAGGATGTGCCATGCATCCTCCCTGGGCCTGAGTGACCCTGTAGTGGGGCTTGTAGTCCAGGGGTTTGTTATACATTGCCAGCCTCTGTTCCACTGTCTGGTGGACTGCTCAACAGTGGGTCAAGGGACTCACCCATAACAAGTGCCAGTGAGGTCCGGTGAGACCTCTGGGTATCAATTGGAATCCGCACTACATCAGGCCCCTCTTGTTTTCTTGAGAATTAATAAAGTGTGGTTCAGGTTTTAAACCCATACAGCATGTCTCACATCTTTATTTTGGCTGGGAGGGCAAAGCTAAGACTACAGACAAACAGCAACTTGAAAAATAAATTGTTCACTCTTGGCTGCCTTTTAAACTTTGGGGTAACATTTAAATAAACTAGGAAAGCAGCACATTGTGTCTGTTACATGGGCACATGGCATATCACTGGAAGAGTAAAGAACTGAGCGGTTTTTTTAAAAAAAATCTTCACTGCCTGGCTGATGCCAATCGGTAGTGATAAAATCAGTAATCAAAGTAGACATTGCACCCAGTGACATGAGGAGAGAGTTAACAGATCATAGTAAAAGACTGAAAGCATCTACATAAAAAGTCCATCCACTTTTTGGCTAACATACCATGTGTCCCAGAGTGAAATTGAGGAAGATGATTTTCAGGACATACTATATGTGTATCCTGAAGTGGGGAGAGAAGGAAATATGCCAAGCGTATAATGTGGGGGAAAAAGAATTACTCACCTTTAAGAAAAAGAGAGGGGTGGGGGAATCTGAGGAATGACTACCTCCCTGGGTTTGGAGTTCCCAGAACCAAGAAAATGAGGTTTTCACACTATCACAATGCTCTGTGTATGTGTAGAAAACAGGCTACTTTACATCTGTGGCCCTCAACAGGTATGGTAGATTTCATGTTAGTTGCCCCCAAAATGCCTTAGTTCATTACAGGGCAGAAAAATTATCCCACTTACTGTAAACCATTGTGCTTTAGTTTTGTACACTTTTTCTTTTCTTTGAATGTATGTACAGTTTTATAGTCAGTTTTGCAATATGATCCTGGGGGATTAACTGCTGTGCTCACTGGCAGTTGGGTTATGGGATTCCATGATTCCTTAAAAAAATCCAAAAAGACATTTTCAATATAGTTGTACATGTATATGAAACTGGAGTGGGAGTATATCCATTCCATAAATGTGGAATGAGGAGTCATGAATATGTAGAGGACAGCCAGCAGTATCTTTCCATTTAATCTAGCCAATGTGTGTTGTGAAACAGTGCCATGCTGTCATGGTAACCATGGAAATGATGGAGAAGACAGGTATCAATAAATTACAATGCAATCCAAATAGGGGGGGAAAAGACCTGTAATGAATTGTAACATTGCTCCAATTAGTTGTTTGCAGCTTACCTCAATTTGCCTTTTACAAAGAACACACCCATCTAGTTTTCCAAATTGGTAAGATTCGTAAACTAAGATGGGTGTGTTCTTTGAATCATCTGGATGCATTTTTGTTTTAGATTTTGTATTACATTTTCCGCATTATTTTCTTTCATTTTATTAATGTTAGTGTCTGGTGCTTTTTTGGGGTGAATTAGGCACTTATTTTATTGGGGAGTATAGAAAAGGAGGAAATAAATACACTTCTTGGGCTTAAAAGGGCTATTCTAAGATCCTGAGCATAGCAAATTAGGAACAGATCAAACTACTTGTTAGAATGAAATCATGAAGTTTGGAGCTTTAATGTATTTTGCCTATATGCTCTTATAATGGGGAGGTGAAACTGGGCATTGTTATATTGGCCTGCTTGCCATGTAATTGCATTGTCTACATGACTTCTCCCTCATGAGAGCCCCGTGGCACGGGGATATTTGCAGCAAGGCTGCAGTCTGAATTTGACAAGAAAGAGAGAAACAGAGAGCACAACAGTAGGCTATAAAAACAAAGTAATCTCATACTATTTCTCATCATCAGCAAAAAGGGTGTCTTTACCCCTTGAGATATTCTAGTAAAAACAGCTAAAATATTTAATGCAAAATCCTTCTAGTTTGTTCAGATCCTAGGGCAGGGCTGGCTAACCTGTGGCTCTCCAGATGTTTTGGACAGCAACTCCCAGAAGCCCTCTCCAGCAGAGCTAGTGGAGAAGGCTTCTGGGAGTTTGAGTCCTAAACATCTGGAGAGCCACAGGTTAGCCACCCCTGTCCTAGGGGCTTTGCAGAAAATATAATTTTTGTGCAAAATACAAGAACCCTTTGGACAAAACAAACCTTTTTTGTGCAAAAACGCTTGCATAAATGTTGTACAAAATAGTTCTAAAAACCTATGCAATCATGCCAGCAAGGAAATACGTTTTACAATTTTTTCTCTCACCTGCAGTAATGAAACAAGCAAAGATCTCCCTCCTTCAGCTGAGTGGTCTTTGGGTGCAGTATCTTTTTTTGGGTAAAAGCTCCCCTCTGCTGAAAGTGGGAGTGACTTTCTACTAACTTTCCCATATTCCAAATGTGGGAGTGGAGAAGAACCACTCCTGGTTCAGGAGTTAGAAATAAATGCTCAGAAAATGTATTAGATGGAGTTTTATGGAACAAAGGATGCTCTATATACATAGCCTCCTATTCATGGCCATGAGCCCTTTTGCAAAAGGGTTACCTTTTCAAAATACATATACAGTGGTACCTCTACTTACAAACTTGATTTGTACATAGATGATTGAGTTGGTTGTAAGTTGAAGCACATTTTCCCATAGGAATGCATTGAAATGATATTAATCCATATGAGCAGTATTTCTGGTCATATGTAGAAGCATCATTCTCCATCAAAACATAGGTGGAGTTCCCCACAGGGACTAATGCAAAAGCAGTTAATCCATCTGCTTTTGGCAGGGGAGAGTGGTAGGATATATTTTTTAAACCTAAAATACCTGACCGTCTCTCTCCAAAGCTAACCATGAAGGCAAAGGAGCTACAGAGAAGCAGCATCTTCGCTGAACAGCAGTTAGCTGAAGAAGAGAAAAAGTGAAGACAGTTTAAATGTGTCTTTTATGGCTGTATGTCAAAACGGTGGTTGTAAGTCAAGGGAAAATTTGTAACTCAAAATGGTTGTAAGTCAAGCTGGTTGTAAGTCGAGGTACCACTGTATGGTCAAAACACATATACTGCTGTGACTGGAATGGCGGGGTTGCATGTGTAGGTTATGACTTATAGAAAATCCATTACAGGGCTAGGGTCAGGGTATGGTCATGTTCCACCGACACTCATTATTTTATTTATGTGAGGGAATATTACAAAGACTATTATTTGTCAACAAAACAAGCAGTGCAAAGTTACTATAAGCCCCACACTTCTTACTCATAAAAATAACTTTAACACCTTCAAATGCCCAACAGGCTTCTTCATGGAAATACTGCATCCATAATTGAATGTTTGATGCCTTCTCACACTCAAAACATCTGTCATAACCCACAGGAGATCCACTGCTACAGTATATAGCATTGCCACAGAGGTGACACATTGGTGTATATCCCTTGTTCAAAAGTATAGAAATAATCTAGCCCTAAAGGCTGTGATTCATATACATATTACAGGGCAGGAAAGAAACTCTGACATAAAAAGTTTAAGGCAGTCCAGCAGTATGGTATATTAATGCTAGCCAGCTAACCGAGTCAAATTAAAACTGAATACATAAATCGATCGCAGTCCCCCTTCAGTGAAGCTGGTTCATCTCTTAATTACTTCTGCAGTATCTGGAGAATTCAAGGCCTATAATACTCCAGTCCTTGAGCGGCTATATAAATAGA
>JAIOUR010154813.1:0-10314 GCA_020711275.1 Calotes versicolor
GGACCCATGTCAGTTTGCATATAGGAATAATAGATCCACTGATGATGCTGTGTCCATTGATCTCCATACTGTATTGAGTCATTTAGAACAGCAGGGAACATATGCAAGGCTGTTATTTGTGGATTATAGTTCTGCTTTTAATACTATTCTACCCAATCAGTTGTTTCTTAAAATGTCCAATCTGGGTATAGAGCAGAAGATTTGTATGTGGGTAAAGAATTTTCTGACATAGGCCACAGTCAGTAAGGATGGAAACTCACCATTCTTCCACCCTGGTGCTAAGCACAGGAGCTCCACAGGGTTCTGTGTAAG
Source organism: Calotes versicolor (assembly GCA_020711275.1). Taxonomy (NCBI): domain Eukaryota; kingdom Metazoa; phylum Chordata; class Lepidosauria; order Squamata; family Agamidae; genus Calotes; species Calotes versicolor. Next base: position 313 of record JAIOUR010154813.1, read on the forward strand.
CCCCTTCCTCTATTCCCTGTACACATGACTGCACCCCATTGTATAACACCAATGCAATTATCAAATTTGCAGATGACACGACAGTGGTGGGACTAATTAATAAGAACAATGAGTCTGCTTATAGAAAGGAAGTACAAGGGCTGACACTTTGGTGTAAAGAAAACAATCGTACACTTAACATAAATACCCCTAAATTATAGACTTCAGGAGGAAGAGAAATGTACATTTACCATTGTACATAAATGGCGAGGAGGTGGAGAGGGTTGGTAGTAAATTTTTTCAGCTCTTCTGCTACCACAGCACCATTGAAAGTGTCCCAACCTATAGCCTGAGCATATGCAGAGGGGTGGGGTTGGTGTTCAGAACCCTGGACAGCGCCATGCATTTGCATGCAAGTCTATGGTAATGCATGTCTCTGTCCAGGATACTCAATTCCAAAAACCTCCCTTCTGCGTACACCCTAGACCAGTGGTAGGCAACCTGTGGCTCTCCAGATGTTTAGGACTCAAACTCCCAGAAGCCTTCTCCACTAGCTCTGCTGGAGAGGGCTTCTGGGAGTTGCTGTCCAAAACATCTGGAGAGCCAAAGGTTGCCTACCACTGCCCTAGACCTATAGCATTGTTTCATGGTATGGGAGCAGCTCTGTAGTGGACAAAAAAGCTCTACAGAGAATCATCAAAACTGCCCAGAATGTCATCGGGCTCCAACTACCAACCCTGGATGACATCTTCACACTCGCTGTTTGAGGAAGTCACACAACATTCTCAGAGACTCCTCCCAATCTGCTCACAGGTTTTTTGAACTGTTGCTTTCTGGAAGAAGATACAGAACAATTAAAACTTGAACCACACGATTTCTGAACAGTTTTTATCCCAGAGCTATAATTGCATTCAGTAATGAACTTAAGGACCACCAGAAATGAGCAATCAAATTGTATTTCTTGGTCTGTTGTGTGGAAATTTGCATTTTAAGGGAGGGTGGTATGTGATTTAAGGGGTGTGGTGATATTTGTTTTAAGGGAGGGTGGCATTGTGTTTTAAGGGGGTGGTTTTAAAAGTGTGTGTGTGTGATTTAGGTCTGGTTTCTGGGTGTCTGTGAATTTCATTGTGTGTGTGTGTATAGACAATGACAATAAATTAAATTATTAAACAGCAGTATAACTGAGACAAAAAGTTGGAGGCTCCAGACATGTCTCAGTTATACTTCTTTAGAGCAATGGAAATGGGGCAATCCCCCCCCCCCCATTAAATCCTGGTTCTGGTGGAGACTATCCCTTTTAAGGTGGTTCGTTTTTCGTGATGAAGCGGTACAAAATCCTGGTGGAGAAGCAACCCAAGATGTTCCCATTTTGGACAGAGAGGATAGGTGGTTTGAGAGTGGGGTCAGGGAGGCCATACATGTGCATATAGTAAATCCCTCACTTAACAGAGTTGGAGGGCTGATGTACCATCTGTCTCCTGTTTATCATGCTGCCCTTTCAGCCATCTCCAGAAAGATCAGGACTGCACCCACCCTGAAGACTGCTAAAAAATGTTAACACTGTCAACAATTATGAATGACCTATGATACTGGGTGAGTGCAGAGATAGGATTATCATGCACTCCTGGCTATTGTCCATCTGATGAGCCCATTCAGACCAGGGGGGAAGAGAACCCACGTGGAGAATAAATCAGAAGTCTCCTACCAACTCTCCTCAGACTGAAGAGGTTGCTTGCATGAGTAGCAAAATGTTTCAAGTGAACAAGAAAAGAAGTCTGGTTGCAGATTCAACTTCCCTGTAATACTGTTTTGACTAAATCAAGAAGTATACATAAAGCAGAAGATTCAGTCCAGGCATCTAGTGTTTAAGTGGAGGAAGGAGCTCAGAGGAGGGTGAGAGACTGAGTCCACAAATTAAGATTGCAACATCTCAGATTGTCGCCCTGAGGTTTAAGATTTCAGCCTATCCTCTGGAACTCAGCTTTGGACCTGAAATCTCCCAGAATATGGTGCTGCCCACCTAGAAATCCAGATTGTGTCTTCATTCAACTGGGCTTAGGACTTGCCATTGAGGCCTCCTCAGAAGCACCCCTGGCTTTTTCATTACCATGCATGCTTTACAGCCATCTTTGTTGCTGCTGCTGCTGCTGGTGCTGCTGCAATTCACACGTTAACCTTTGAATCCATCATAGAATGCCTATTCTGTCTGTCTGTCAGAACACATGACATTTTGCAATTGCTGCTAAAGAATATGTGCCTGTGGCATCATAAAAGTCCACTCTTGTGACATTACACGGGTCCTAGATTAAAGACTGGATCTAAACTCGCTGGAAATGCTGCTGACCTGGCAACTCTTTTCTATTTGAAGGGAGAAAGCACTTGTCAAAAGGTTACATGTTCAGGCCAGAAACCTAGCAATTAAAGACAAATCAAGACCCAGACAACACTCCATTCCCTTTCTGGTCAGAGCAACTTTGTTCTGTCTGCCTCAAGCAGCATCACAAAACACTACCTACTCTGGAGGGTTGATTGGCTGGTAAATAAAGCTCTGAAGATAGGACGGTTCTTTATGCAGAACAATGATTATTACTTTTTTTAAAAAAAGAACTCATTGCCTTACTTATTAACCTAAAAAAGTCATTTGTGGTGATGCTGGTTATGACATGCCATATTGTTACCACTCCTCCACAAAAGAAAATGCAGGAAAATGGTCTCTGTTGTCACAAGAAAATTATTTGGGCACATTCCCCATCTCTAGCAGTAAAAACGGTAAAGCGAATACTAAGAATGGTAGCAAGTTAAATAAAATAATTTGCTCCCTTTCATAGAACCTGCACTTTGCTACCTAAAGTAAGATCGAATTCCAGTCACTTTCTGCAAGAAGTCTGAGATTTTACTCATAAAATGCATGCTGCCCATTTATTTGCAATAAATTATCTGCTGACATCAGAGAATTCTGTGAGTCATCCTCCTGTTTAACTTCTGACTCACAGGCCAAACTCTCCAGCCACATTTGCTTTTGTTTTGTTCCTCAGTTTTACATTCCAGTCACCCTTGATCTTCAGCACACCCTGTTTTGGTGTGTGATCAATTTCTTCCTCTATATTGCCATGAAAATCTTTCAGTTCTTCTTCCGTGTCTACTTGAAACATAAACATGACTATACTTGGTGTCCTGTAGGGTTCTATTCTGTCCCCATTAGAGATGGGCATGAAATGAAACACGGTTCATTATTTCATTGGTTCATTAGCTAATGAACCGGTTTGTGATGAAACAAAAGGATGCTGTCATTTCGTTTTGTCAACAAACTGGCAATTTCTCCCACTGCCAAACGAATTGGTTCATTAGGGTTAGGGTTCCCCCCCTTCCCAAGCCCCAGGAAGCCAGTGGTGGCTGCAAAAGAGCTCCACACCCCCCTCCCTGACAATCAGCTGATCATCAGGAAGGGGGAAACTCTAACCTTAGCCCTAATTTTATAAAATTAGGGTTAGGGTCCCCCCCTTCCTGATGATCAGCTGATCATCGGGAAGGGAGGGTGCTGGGGAGCCCTTCCGCAGTCACCACTGGCTTCCTGGGGCTTGGGAAGGGGGGAAGCCAGCAGTGGCTGTGGAAGGGCTCCCCGCTACTGCCCCTCCCGATGTTCAGCTGATCATCAGGATGGAAGGGGAGTCCAGGGAAGCCGGTGGTTGTGGAAAGGCTCCCTGTCACCCTCCTCAGGCTTCCCGATCATCGGAAAGCTTGGGGGGAGAATCATTTTAACATTTCATTTCATTTTTTGATGATTTAAAAAATTGAGGGGGGGAAGAAACAAAACACTATATTTTGCCCATCTGTAGTCCCCATACGTATGCTATTTAACTTCTCTATGGAACTGCTGGGGAAAACTTTGTCACTTTGAGAATACATTATATATAACTTATAATGTTATCATTATACCCATTATATAATTGGGTATAATGATAACACCCAAAAGCATCTCTCCTTCCCATCTACTTCCAAGGAAGCCAAATCAGCATTCTGGTACTTGAAGCCTTGGATCAGCAGCTTCTATAAACCAATGCCCTTTCACAGAGCCAAACTGTATGCTCAGTGAAAGACATTATCCTAAATCCAACTGCAAACACCAATTCTAGGTTATTAAATAAATTGAGTGAACTCATGTACATTTCATGGGTTCAGTAGGTCTACTCTACTTGGAATTACCAACTGAGCTCAGTCCTTTGCATCCTTTAAAAAGGGCAACGTAGGCTATATATTGTTATTTCAACTGGAACCTCTACTTACAAACATGGATTATGGACTTAACTTGAATTGATTGTAAGTCGAAGCACCATTTCCCATAGGAACACACTGAAACAATATTAATCCATATGAGCAGTTTTTCTGGTCATAGGTTGAGGCATCATCCCCCACAGAAGCATAGGTGGAGTTTGTATGTATAGGCATAGTTCCCCATAGGAACTAATGCAAAAGTAGTTAATCCACCTGCTTTTGGCAGGGGAGGATGAGAGGATATAGATATTTTAACCTCAATACCAGACAGTCTCTCTCCAAAGCTAACCATGGGGTCGAAGGAAACACAGAGAAGCAGCCTCTTTGCTGACCAACAGTTAGCTGAAGAAAAACAAGTGGTTAAAATTTTGTGCCTTTTTGGTTGTATGTCGAGATTGTGGTTGTAAGTTGAGGGAAATTTTTGCAACTGCTCTTGGTTATAACTCAAAATGATTGTCAGTCGAGCTGGTTATAAGTCGAGGTACCAATGCAGTTTTGCAGGACATAAGGCTTTGGGGCATTTATGCTACTATCTGTGTGTGTGTGTGTGCGTGCGCGCGCGCGTGCACACGTGTGTGTTTTGGGAAAAATAGTAGCAGCTGTGCATTACTAGTTCTTTATATTACACATTATTGTGTGGTATTACAATTCCAGAAAAATTAATGAACAAGTAATGTTCAGATTAACAATTCCATGCTTTGTAAAATGATTGAGGATTCCATGCTTTGTAAGATAATTATATTTACTTGTGTTGCTCCTGTCTACTCCCTACCTATTTCTGCTTAGTGCTGAGCCAAACATAATGGAGCATAGATGGCCCAGTGATTACCCTCTGTAGACCCTAGGGCAGGCTCTACCATTATGCAGAGTGAGGCAGTTGCACTATGCAACAGATTTTGAGTCTCATGTCCAGCCCTGGACTGTAAATTGTTAGTTACTAGTTAGGTATTAATTATTCATTGGCATATACAGTTGTTGCTGTATTTTCATTGCAAGAAATGGAGAGTGGAGTACTAGTGGGAGTTTGTAAATCAGTTTTAAATTGGTTACTGTAGCTTCCACTCGATTGTGAAACCATTTAACAGAAGGTTCTTTCAAAGACACCTTAATGTTAGCTACTTGTTCAAACCAGAAACAATGAAAAACATAACTAAATTATTCAAGCCGCACAAGCAAACAGGACTGGCTCACCTCTTTGCCTTCATCACTTTTTGTCATTAACACAGAAACCCTCGTTTTTCTCAGTTACATGTCCAGGAATATTTCAGCTCTTGCCTGAAATGGTCTTAAAAACCCAACAAACTAGATCCCCTGTGTCTTCTGTAAGCTGCCTGGCTCCATCAGCTTCTGGAATGCTAAACCAATTGGCCCTTTTGAAGTTTGGGTGTCTGGCTAAACTTCACGTATAAAAGGACAATTGATCAAGTGCCAGACTAAAAAGTTCGACTGAAACAGGATGCCTGTGGATGAGCAAAGGAGGAGAGGAGAGAAGGTTTTCCTCAACCATCAGGGTAGTAACTTTTCCCAAGCTCTGCCCTAGTCCCAACCACATTTTTCAATCTCAAAGTGGGTCTTGTTTGCTTGTTGCTTATTCTTTGTGAATTCCCATGTCAAAGCAAGGTTTGTTTGTTTGTTTGTTTGTTTGTTTGTCTGTCATATTTTTATCCCACCTCTATCTTTGGAAAGAACCCAAGGCAGCTTACAGTATTGGAGGACAGTACACAAATTGTTCTTTGAATCAAGTTTGACGGGATATAAATCCAAAAATAAGTAAAATAAAATACATGTGATGGCAGTGAGTACAACACAGGACACAAGAAACAATTAAGACATTCAAAGATAGTAACATTGAATGAGGAGGGGATCAGAACATCATTAAAGTACAATGTTTGTTTGTTTGTTTGTTTGTTTGTTTGTTTGTTTACACTCATTGACCAGCATAATTACAAAATTAATATAAAATACAATTAAAAGAACAGTATTAGATAAAATATTATAAAATGCGATGAGTAATCTTAGTCATAGTCATATTTCCATATTAGCCACTTGCAAAATATAAAATTTAAATCATAGATTAAAATTGAGCTAAAAATTCAGTTTTCTTCCACCCTAAAAACACTGCTGAGATGTACATTAAAAATATAGGCCAGGGAGTGCGATGGGAGTGGAGATAGGAGTATTCGAGGGGCCAGTGGCAACCTAGCTGGTGCACAAAATTTAGTACAAGATTAGTGATAAGAACAATAAGAGAAACAGTAAAAGAATAATAATAAAATGGGTGCAAGTAGTTCTACAAATATCAGTCAAAGCAGTGATGCGACTAACTTAATTAAAATCATATACAAGGCCTGTTACTCAGGGAAAGCTTGCCTGAAGAGAAAGGTCTTTGTCTGTTTGCAAAAGGACATTAGAGATGGGGCATGTGGGAAGGAGTTATAAAATTTGGAAGCAGCAACAGAGAATGCCCTTTCTTGTGTTCCCACCAGGCATGTCTGAGGAGGTGATGAGACTGAAAGAAAGGCCTCTCCTGAGGACCTTTATGCCCAAGCCTGATACTATTGGGAAATACAGTCTTTGAAGTATTTTTGGTCCAGGCCATTTAGGGCTTTATAGGTTAAACCCAACATTTAGAATTCTGCCCAGAAGCTAACTGGCAGCCAGTCTGCGCCCCCCACAACTGGTCTTTAGTTAGCAGCAATATGACTTTAACCACTTTTGTTTGATCCCAGCAATAAAAAAATTAAGCTATGCTATTTTTGTTATATGCAATATAACTTCCAACTTATGGTGGTTTTCAAGCTATGTGAGAGGTGCCAGGAATGACTCACCATTACCACACTCAAGTGAGCTTCCATGGCTGAATAGAGACTGAACCCAAGCCTCTTGAATGCTAATCTAGCACTCTATATGCTGCAAATATTTCACATGACTGACCAATTGTTTTGTTGTATTTCTCTCTATAAAAGGGTTTGTAACATCCATCTTGGGGCTATGCAAATTAGGTGATGTAAATCACTGTTATGTCATCACTTCTGCTCTTCTGCATAAAATGTTTCAGGACTCTTGGAGGCTATGTGTGTGTGAGAGAGAGACAGTGACAGAGACAGGCATTAGCAGATCTCGCAAAACATTTGTAATTGCTGAGATCAATCCAAAGTAAAATTTCTTGTTTTAATTTTCCAGCTGGTTTCAATGCCCCAGTATCATTAGTAGCTTAAACAGACAGCTTGGCCATTTAATGATATTAGAAAATCAAAAATTTCCTTCCTCTATTCTATGACAGAGAGATGGGCCAAAGTTATTTTTTTAAAAAGGGTTTGTAATGTCCATCTCGGTGCTATGCAAATTAGGACTCTGGGAGGGTCCGACTATGAGTCCTGCCTGGCTTGTAGTCAGAGTCAGGCCTAAGATTTGGTAGAAAGAGGCTGCCAACTCAATTGGTGAATCATTAGGAATGAAAAAAATGCCAGTAAGTACTGATTCAAGCTTTATTTACCTATTTGTTTTTAAAATAAATGCCACTCATCTGATCAAAGGAAGCGGAAGCTGTTTTGCAGTAATGTGCTGCTAAAACAAATTAACAGAAAAATCAGCATGTTTAATTAACAGATTTTTAAAAACAATTACAAACAAACTCCACAGGAAATGGTTTTATCAGAGCTCTCCAATCCTAGTGATGTGAGACATGGGTGCAGAAATAAAATAACTGTTTCAGTGTTCAGTGTGCTTTGTCAGTTCTCCCTCACAAAACAGGAACATTCACAGTGTCGTTGCAGCATCTGTAGAAATTGGGGGTGTGATTGGTTGGTTTGTCCACTTCTTTTTAACAACGTGGACAGCTTTGGGTGATTGCTAGCAAAAGATAGAGGTTTGGTTTTTTTTCTCTAATGGCAGAGTAGTCTTCACATCCATTCCCCACCCCTCCTAAATTGGACCTGTTACTTTGCCACCAATTGAAGCTGAAGTCTTGAAATGTATTTTTTAAAATTAGCATAACTTCACAGGAAGCTTCATCTCTTCAAAACTCCACGAAATGCTTTTTGAAAAGAAAATATGAAGAATAAGGGTGGAATGAAAAGGATCGGATATACCACACTCCATGTCAAGACCCACCAGCACAGAAGACCAAGTAGCAGAGTAGACTGTAGTTGAGGCTTTATTCAGTTCATAAGCCTGTGCATAAATCAAGCTGCAACAACCCCAAAGACTTAAGCCAGCAGTAGCCAAATAGAGGAGACTCCAGAGCAGGAGACAAACAAGTCATGAAGCAAATCCAAGGCCAGGACACCGGCGATACATAACTCACAGTCATACAGTCCAAAGGTCAAACACAGGTAGGCAGAACAGACAGAGCAGGTCCGGGAGTCAGTCAGGCAGGCAACAGCAAACAGATTGGGTGGTGTCAGGAGACTTGTTGCATCCACGAATCCACCCCCTGAGGGCTGCTTCCTTTATCCCAGGCTGAGCCTCCCTCGCCCTGATTGCAGCACTGATCCTGTCAGTACTCAGGGCTTGCTGAACGCAAGCCCCTGCAATGCAAGACCAGTTCGTCTCTATTCCTCCTGGAGGCAAGTCTTGCCTGAATCCTGTCCCTTGCACGCCGAGGGAGAGATGGAGAGAGTCCAGGTGCTGCTGAGTCTACCGCAGGTGTTTCGTCAGCCAACCTGCCTGAAGCTGAGTCCTCCTGCTCCTCTGCCTCAGGCATCCCAGAGTCAGGAGGCTCAGCAGGCACATCCATGACAGTCCATCCAGTTCGATCTATTTCTAGATGAGTCCAGATAACTACACAGGAATGCCATCATTTCTGCTCTTGCAGTCCTTGTCTCTCACAGCCATTAGCTCCTACTGCTGTGGTGTTTAATATTTGTTTTAGTTTGCATTTGTATCAAAGTGGGATAGCACTATACAGATAGGAAGAAAAAAAGAAACAGGCATACACATAGATACCCACCCATCCATAACTCACACCAAATAGTCCCATTGGAGTCCCATGGGGGCTGATTCCTGACCTCTTGGAGCCTCTGATTTCCTTCTCTGACAAGTATTTTTCCTTACCTACATTTCGTGCAAGTCACATGCAAAAGTGTGCTTCTATTGAGTTGCAGCTGGGTGGGGGGAAAGAGGAGAAAGTGCACAGGATGTGAACAGATATCTCTTTCCCAATCCCATCTTTTCACCTCCATTCAGAAGCCAGACAGACATTCCTCTTTCAGTAATTTTTTAAAGTGAGATCAGCCTTCTCTCCTTGCCTGAAAATGTCTGTGATGGTGCAGCTGCTCTGTGGGATTGTGCAGCATCAGGGGGACTCTTGGCTTTTCTTTTAAAAAAAATCCAATATACTGATGTTCTTGTTAAATGTTCTGCTTAATTTGTTAAATGTTCTGCTTAATTTGAAAAAAAATTCAAATATGTTGATGTTCTTGTTAAATGTGCTGCTTAATTTTTTAAAAATTATCACAATGGTATTTATTTATTTATGCCCACCTCCATTACTTTGCAGCCTGAATTCCATAATTCTAGCATCCAAGAGGTGACAAACTCCACAAACACAAAATGTTAGAATAATTTGGTTTGAAATCCACAAAAACTAGAATCGTAGAATCATAGTTGGAAGAGACCGAAAGGGCCATCCAGTCAAACCCCACTATTTCAATAACTGAAAATAAATCTGTTTTGAAAGTGAGTTAAATTATTTATTTATTTATTTATTTATTTATTTATTTATTTATTTATTTATTTATTTATTTATTT
>JAIOUR010155921.1:0-10229 GCA_020711275.1 Calotes versicolor
AGATAGATAGATAGATAGATAGATAGATAGATAGATAGATAGATAGATAGATAGATAGACAGGCAGATAGATAGACAGGCAGATAGACAGGCAGATAGATAGGCAGATAGATAGGCAGATAAGCAGATAATAGGCAGGCAGATAGATAGATAGGCAGATAGTGTATATTTCTAAAACACTTAAGCATGTTCAGTCAAGAAATAAAACCACAGAAGCTGGTAAGGCAACTGCCTGATTCTGTGTCAGCATGTCACTTGGTAAAGACAGAAGCTGAGGACGAGAAGATAGCCATCCCCTGACAACAGCTAAAATCGGTCTAAGATAGGATGTAGTTTGCTAAGATAAGCATCAGCTCAGAAATCTGACAGCTTTAAAAATACACTATTGTGGTAGTTCCTAGTTTGTATATCGGAGATAGGTCAGTGTCCCTCATCTTTCAAGCTTGTTACATAGCTGCACCTTTGTACAGAGAGAACCCAAGTGACCCTTTGTTCAAGATATGAAAAGGTCTCATCTTAATTTCATCATGTTTTACCAAGTCATTCCTTCCCCCATCCCCGTCATCCATGTTTCATTTCATGTTATGTAACCAAAACAAAAACAGCAAAGACTTTTGGCATCTTGAAACTTTTATAAATATAATATAAACATATTTATATTTATTTTTGCCAGACGAATCCAACAACATTCCTTTCCTTCCCTACCCATTACCATTGGAATTTCATTAATAGCAATAGCCCCGAGTCTCCTGGGACTAGCAACGCCCCTGATCATTACCATGTCACAAAACTAGCCAAATCCTGGGAGGAATGCATCCCAGGAAAACACGTCCCACAAGGATGTTTTCTGAGCACACAGCACTTCAGGAATGCAGTATGTGTTTAAGGGTTTGATGCATAAAGACCCTGTGGTTTGGGGCAGCACCCTTGGCAGAACCTGGATGCTGTCCAGCTTGGCTGGGTGGATGTTTCTTCATTCAATTTCTATGGACAGTGTTGACACTCTGCATTAGAACAAACAGCCCAGTTTAACACAGAAGTACTCTCAACTGTCATGAGCAGTCAGTCTTATTTAAAGTGACATCCCCCTCCATCAATCCCCTTCCCCCAAGCTAGAATTCCTATTGCGCAGTGCTTCAAGATGTTGGGATTCTGGTCTGTTTGAATTCCGTTAATAAATTGTGTACACAGATTGGTGCAATGCAGAGAAATGAGCACTGGATGTGGAGAGCTATCCCTACGGGTAGAGGGCTGGGAACTCAACATCAGAATCCTTGCCATGTTTACTTGGCAATAAGTCCCAGCACGATCAGTGGTGTTCACTCCCAGGTAAACATGCATGAGATAGCAGCCTGAAGAAAACAAATATGGCAGAACCCGGTGGGAAGTAGTGGGGAGAAAATACAGTACATGGACACCCTAAGCTGTATGCAGATGTGGCAAAAAAGCAGATGACTTATGGAGGGCATTTAGGAGTTTTCCCCCTCTCATTTTAAAGGATAGCATATTATAGATTTCATTATCCTCACTTCAATTTTAATATAATTATGACAAATTGGCATACATTGTCCTGTTCGTTTACCAGCTTGTCAACTCAGCTACTGAAAAAGGCCTATAGGTAATCATTTATATTTTAACAGAATATACAATATGCAGCCTAAACAGAAACATTTGGGCCATATTGTTTTCATTTGAGTGGGTCATTGGAACACAAGAAACTTGGACTGACTGAACAGATGCTGAGAGAATTTAATAGTAGCATTTCTATTGCTTCTATTGAGTTGATCTATCTCCCATGAGGACAGCAGCCCTACACTTAATTTGGCCTGGTTCCTTGGAAAGCCTTGGAAAGACTGGCCTCTTTACACTCCAATGCCCAAATGTTTACATTCCAACCCCCAAAAAGGCAATGCCAAAGGATGCTCCAACTACTGAACAATCGCACTTGTTTCACATGCTAGCAAAGTCGTGCTGAAGATCCTACAAGCCAGCCATCAGCAGTATATGGATTCAGAAATATCAGAAGTACAAGCTGGGTTTCAAAGGGGCAGAGGAACCAGAGACCAAATCAGCAACATTTGATGGATCATGGAGAAAGCTAGGGAGTACCAGAAAAAACATCTACTTCTGCTTCATAAACTACACTAAAGCCTTCTACTGTGTGGATCACAACAAGCTGTGGCAAGTCCTCAAAGAGACTGAAGTGCCAGACCATCTCACTGGTCTCTTAAGAAACCTTTATGCAGGCCAGGAAGCAATGGTCAGGACTGGATATAGAACAAGGAATTGGTTTAAAACAGGAAAAGTAGAAGGCTGTGTATTATCACCCTACTTATGCAACTTATATGCAGAGCACATCATGAGAAACACCAAGCTGAATGACTCACAAGCCAGAATTAAGATACCAGGGGGAAACATCAACAAACTCAGGTATGCAGATGACACCACTTTAATGGCAAAAGCGAAGAAGATATATATAAGAACAGCCTTGCTGGATCAGGCCACAGCCCATTGAGTCCAGCATTCTGTCTCACACAGTGGCTCACCATCTGCTTCAGGGTATTCCCAAGCAGATGTCTTCACTTGCTTGTGATCCCTGCAGATGGCATTAAGAGATATCCTATCTCTCCAACCCAGCATATAAAATGCCTCCTGACAAAGGTGAAAGAGAGGAGTGGGATAGTCAACCTGAAACTCAACATCAGAAAAAGAAAGATCATGGCAACTGGCCCCATCACTCCTTGGCAACTAGGAAGGAAATAAGTAGAATCAGTGACAGATTTTACCTTCTTGGGATCCAAGATCATGGCAGATGGAGATTGCAGCCAGGAAATCAAAAGATGCCTGCTCCTTGGAAGAAAAGCTATGGCAAACGTAGATGTCATAATAAAAAGTAGAGACATCACCTTGCCAGCAAAGTCTGTATAGTCAAACAAATGGTATTCCCAACAGTAATGTGTGGTTGTGAGAGCTGGGCCCTGAGGAAGGCTGGGTGTCGAAGAATAGATGCTTTTGAGCTGTGGTGCTGGAGAAGTCTCTTGAGAGTCCTCTGGACTGCTAGATCAATCCTAGAGGAAATCAACCCTGACTGTTCCTTGCAGGGTCAGATGCTGAAGCTGAAGATGGAATACTTTGGTCACCAGATGAGAAAGGAAGACTCCCTAGAAAATACCTTAATGCTAGGGAAGATAGACAAAAGGAGAAGGGGACGACAGAGCGAGATGACTAGATAGTGTCAGCAAGGCAGCAGGGATGAATGTAGGCAAACACTGGTAAACAGTGGAAGACAGGAAGACCTGGCGTGCTGTGGTCCATGAGGTCGCAAAGAGTCGACTGTGTGACTGAACAACAACAATTCTCTCTTAAATACTGCTCTAATCAAGTATATAATTTCTGTTTTCATATGAGCACATGAGTTTTCTGGTGCTGGTCTCCCCACTACACCTCTTATGAATATGAGGTAAACCTGTAGAGACCCTAGCTAACGAGATAACTTGATTCATTTCTTTCAGCAGCTATGATATAAGTACACTACAAGGTGAATTTAACTTAAGAAGGGACAACCTGGCTGTATTTTGGTTTCCACTGCTGGCACAGTCTGTGGCCTCAGTAAATAAAGTAGGATAGTGGCTCCTAAATGTTTTTGACTCACAGCTGCTTTCAGCTACTGGCCACTGGCTGAGGTACAAGTACATTAGGAGTATTATATCCACAGGATTAGTCCCCATTCTTTCACTGATCCACTGTTTGAAAATATACATTATCATGAGGTTTAAGAAAAAAACGCCCCTATACTTATGGATGTATCTTACCGTAGTGTACTACCAGGACTGACCACTAGATGTCACCAGGGACACTATGCCTCCTGGGATGACTTCTCCAAGAGAAGCAATTTCAAGAAAAATGAGTCCACATTGTTTTGCCTGAGTGGGGGCAGGCAAAGAAGGCTTCCTTGCAAACAGGAAGGCAGGGAATCCAAAGCCAGGGTTCCCGCTGTCCAAAATACACAGACAGGAGAAACTGCAAGGATGTGCTGTACAATACTTGGGTTGAGAGGCAGGGAGAAGGGAGGAGGAAGGATGAGGGGATTCTGTGGCACCCCCAGGTGGATTTCCCAATAACCCACAAAGTGATGGTTCAGGTTTTGGAACCACTGGTTTTGGTGGCCAATGCTGTGCAATAAAAGGTAACAAGACATGAGGATTTCATGTTTTATACAGTCCAGTACCTTATAGTGGTCTGCTTATATCTTGTTGCCATGTTGCTTCTGAGAGGGGAAAAGGCAGTATTACTTTGGAAAATTACTACCTTATAAAGTATCCTTTACAAGGACCTTCCCATGTTTTGCAGGTGCACCTGCCTAATGGTACACAAAAGATGAATGGGATGAGGCTGTATGTTATGGTATTCTATAAATGGTTCAACCAGGAACTATTTAGTTTGTTTCTATGTGACTGACATTATAGCAGTTATACTGGTCTTTTTAATTTTCTTACAACAAACATTTAACTATAAAATCTTTCTATCCCAAAGCGCTTGCATTTAGTGTCCAGGGACCAGGGGCAAAAACCATTGAAGTCTCATGTTTTTAATGTAAATTTAATTCCTTTAAAAAGATTTTTTAAACAAAAAAACCCCAGCCCACAACATTTTTCTAATGTACATTAAGAATGTTAGAGAGTTCACTGAAGCATATGTCTTGAGCTTTCAGGAGCAATCTGTAGTCAGGCATTTTAAATGAAAATTGATTTGTGATTTACATGGTCAGTGGAAAGAAAATTAACTTATGGAAGGTTGTAATGAAATATTAGACAAGTAAAAAAGGAGATGGTGATCTAGTGGAACTAAAAGTCCCATCTGGAAGAATTCGGTGACATTTTTACATTTATCTATGTTCTGCATGAGTTGTAATGTTAGTGGTAATTTTATGGGACTGAACTGAAATGAAAAGGGTGTTATCTCAGATTGCCTACAATATAGGATTGTGTTCAGTGGAGAGTCCTGTATCCTTTTCTCCATTTTCTTATAATATGACTCATTGCGCTTTTTCCCAGTTACTGTTGTTGAATTCATTCAGCCCTGTACTTGAGGTTATTAAAGAAAAATATCAAGCACTCACAAATACAACCTAACAGCACATTTAAAAGAAACATTACTTCGTCTGCATGTAGGTTAGAGAAAATTGAGGAAAGATTATCTTCAGAATACACTCTGTTAAAAAAAAAACATAAGAACTGCTAGTCTAAAGCATTTGTCGTACCAGTTTTATCTATGGGTACTTCATGAACTACTTCTCCCTAGCACAGCTGCATTGGGAACACCTGGGGCAGTGACCAGGCTAAACTGGAGAAGGTGCTATTTCTGTTAACATCTGGGTAGTCTACCCATGGCCATTCTGTGCTATCTCCCTTCCGAAGTCTCAGAGAGGATATCCTGGCCCTTTATAAATGATTGATTCACATGCTGGGTACCAGCACATTGTTCTGTTTATATTCCTGTAGCCACAGCTTGTACTTACTTCTATTATCTTCCATGTGGCAGATTTCAGACTGTGAGCTCCTTGGAAAGGAGGCCTTGCTTCTTTATTTGTTTGTTTGTTTGTTTGTTTACAGTCAAAGACCAAAAAGGGAAAGGAGACCTGATTTCCTAATACTTTCTAAAATAGAATCATGTACTCAAATTATTGCTATCACATTTTTCACTGCAATTGACTCTGCTAAAACCACAACAACCACATCAGACCCTGAGACTGAGGTGATCTAACATGATATGAAAACTCTGGCATGAGACTTAACAAGCACACATCCATGTGTGACAATTACAGTACAAGCCTGAAACGTTGCAGCAAAGTACCTAGAGAAAAGCCTCACTGAAACCAGTGAGAAGGCACTCATAGGATCGGGGTGCTGTCATGTTGGTCATACCCTTGGGAGAGGAGAAGGAGAAATAGGCATGCCTATAGAATTATACTATACAAGGGAGTATGCATGTGTGTATTGGCATCCAAATTACAGGATTCTTCCCTCAGAAACAAAGGCAGAAGTCATATAATCTGAGATAAACTTTGTGAATGTCACTGTCCTTGGAGCTTGGCCAGTGGGATGGAGAAATAGGCAATAGGAACAATCCAATCATGGAGACAAAAGGTGAAACATCTCTTCAGGACATGAACATTTGATTTTTCTGTGTGAAAGAGATTTTAAAAAACTGTATAGTGTTCCCACCTCCATCCACTCCTTAAAAGTACTGTTCCCTAGAAGCTGGCAATAAGCTTTCAAAAAGTCCAAGCAATAGCATAAGGCCTGGAGGAATTGCAACTGTATCCTGTGTCTTGTAGATGGGGCAATGTGGAGTATGAGTCCTGGCAACAGGAATGGTGGCAAATGTTACAACTGCTGGGAGCATGTGACCAGCCATTGAAAAAATGTGGGGTTTGTTACTTATACTGCTTGGTTATCTTGGTTTGGTCCATTCACTTCACTCCCATTTCCATGATCAGGTGGCTGAGAAGCAGTTTCACCCTTATTCCTATGTCTAGCTTGCCCCACTCTGTGAGTGAATGAATGAATGAGTGAGTGAGTGCAATGCAGTGCAGTACAGAGCAGTACATTTAAATCTACCCATGTTCTTCTGTAATCTGTCCGTCTGTCTGGATAAATTTATTTTAAATGCACATCTGAATGAAGAATATCAGAAATCTATTTCACTCTCTTTGTCTTTCAATAAACATATGTAGCTAATGAGGGGGAGGGGGAGCAGGATACTCAAAAGGTCAGTATTAGGTATTGGCTTTCCGTCTTGTCCATCTGAAACTATATACTACTGTGAATGCATTTACTAAATGGTGGTAAACGAAGCTCTCAAAAGCAGCAGAATGGCAGGAAGGGAAAATGCAAGAATAGATGCTAAGTGGATCTTGTGGTTGTAATTGTAGTCCTGGGAATAATTATCCTAATTAATAGCTGCTGTAACCCAGGCCATTGCCCCTCTGCTTATGTATGGGTTAATGATTACTGTCCTGTGGAGTCTGCTCTGGTAGAACTGCCAAGTATGTCAGAAGGGTAAAAAGTCCTCAGGGACCAGATTTAACCTCTAATGATTTTTAGGATGCCCACTTTCCCTAAACCACAAGTACATCACACTGTGATCAGATAACATCTTTGTAGACCACAGAATAGTGGGTCGTGGTTAGGTGATACTTCAGTGGAAAGACTTGTTACATCAGTTAATTCCTGAGATGTATAATCTCTCTGATCATGTTGGAAAGGATGGTACACTTCAAATAGACGATGCCTTCCGTAGGTGTAGTTTTAGAAAAGGCAGCCATGTTAGTCTGTGCAAGTATCACAGAAAGAAAAAATGATTAAAAAAATTAAAGATGACAGAATTGTGGTGGCACTAACTTCTTTTTTAATGTGAGCTTTTGCGGGCACTTCCAGTTCCTCAGACAGTACAATAAAGAAGGGCTCCATTCACCCTTACTTTTGCTGGGGAAATTCTAGTGAGTTTTGTTTTAATTAGGGCAGTTAGATTACTACTCTGACTAAAGTTTGTAGATCTACAATATTGTCTTTTCAATGTTATTATGCTACCTCTCCTTATACTTTGTTATTAGCCTTGAATATTGTCTACATGGTTTATTGTGAAATGATTATGTACTCCCTACTATCAACTTTGTGTACTGTCCTCCAATGCTGTAAGCTGCCTTGGGTCCTTTCCAAGGAGAAAGGCGGGTTAAAAATATGTTAAATAAAATAAATAAATACTCCACTTTTGTTCAATGGTTCTAGGCAACAAACAGTAACACACCCACCAGTTCTTGAGCTGTGCAGCCATGACTTCTCCGGAACATCGACTTAAGAATTATCTCCTTCAAGGAATCTTGATCTAGCTAACTCAGCCCAAAATAGAAATCTACAGGCAAAATAAAGTTTGCACTTAACACAAGACAGAATGGCTAATGTTCTCTGCCTGTTTGTGAGAAGGGAGTGGGGCCTCAAATCAATGTCATCCTCTCCCCATAAGCTGGTGGTTCTCAACCTGGGAGTTAGGACCCCTTTGTCTGATTGCCTAAGACCATCAGAAAATATCTTTTTCAAAAGCGCCCCCCACCGGTCCATGGGAACTGCCCTTGGGATTGCTGGGAAATGATTGCCCACCCCACCTGGGGAGGGGCTGCCAAGGGGAGGGAAGAAAGAGTAAGATGTGCACACACAAAGCCACAACGTTTTGTGACCCCTCCTAAGTGCAGGAACCACTTGTGGTGTTGTGATGTGGTGACTATGAGGTCCCCAGACCTGAATAATACCCTGGAAAGATTATTTTATTCCCTGGTTCTCTTGAGGGGCTGCTCCCAGCTGGGGGAGGATGGGCAGAAGCATGTAGATTCAATATTTATTATTTTGGTATGTATTATTTTTAGTCTTTTAATTCAGTTTGAATATTGTTTAAAATCCACCTATTTTCCTTACTAAATAAAAATTAGTAAGGAAAATAATTTTATGGTTGGTGGTCACCGCAACATGAGGAACTTTATTAAAGGGTCACGGCATTAGGAAGGTTGAGACCCACTGCCATAAGCCAGTGGTCCTCAAACTCAGCCCTCCAGATGTTCTTGCATTACAACTACAGAAACTCTTCCCAGCACAGCTAGCGGTCAAGGCTTCTGGGAGGTTTAGTCCAAGAACATCTGGAGGGCCGAATTTGAGGACCCTTAACATAAGCAGTCAGCATTCACAGTGGTGCCCAATTATTCAAACGTAGGAATGTTATGCATGCCTACCTTAAACAGGAGATGGATAAACACTTCCTCACCTTATGAGTTTTAACTGGAATCATGATATTGCCATTTTGATAAAAGACATGTCTATTACTGTGAATATGGGGAAATAATTAGACTGATGAATATTTCTGCAGAATTCACCAGCCTTCGAGTGAGCAGATATTTAATGTAAGGGAGGAGAGTCACAAAAGAAAATCCTTCATCCAACTGAACTTTTCTGTCATAGAAATATACATATCAGAAGCCTTTCAACCATGATTCTGGGAGGTGGGGAAGTTTATGGTCTTATTCCATTGTCATTTATTTCTTCTTTCATTCACCTTCGTTTGTCTTGAATACCATGGGCAAATAGCAATAAGTTAAGAAATAGAAATATAGCGTTTTACTTAGATGGAAGCTAAGATCAAGTAAGAAGGAAAACACAAGTGAATGACTAATATAGGTAAGGACATATATTTGCATGCACACATGTATGCTGTCTTTGTAAGATATGTGCCAACTATGTGTGTACACATCAACTCCGTGACTTCAAATGGTTAAAACGCAGTCTCAGCCAATATGGAAATACAGCTGAATTTGAAATTTCCTATATGCTCTTTCCACTTTTCATTTTTTACCATTTCACACCTTGTCCACATCTCGAGCGAGCTTGTAAGTTTCCAGTGCATACATTTCTTGTGATGATATATTGTCCTGGTGGAAAATTTCATTTACTGGCTGTGCCCTTTGCTGAACCTGTTGCTAGTCAGGGAACATGATAAGCGTATAAGTGGCATGCTACTTCATTTATCATACATCGTTTTAGACACTCAAATATCTCATATACAATTCAACATTCCACACCATGAGAATCAACTTGCAGGGGGAAAAGAACCTACAAATAAAGTGTCTGTTTATAATATATAAGTATATATCATCCTTATAAAATTAATCACAGTTTACACTTAAAGTGGTTTTTATTTCATTTTTATAACTTGGCTACATGCTCTCAAATGCACAAAGAATGTGTGTGTGTGTGTGTGTGTGTGTGTGTGTGTGCCATTGAATGATACAAAATGCTCTTTTATAAATAATTGAATTACTTTTTTAAATAAACCACGGGATTGCTAGATCTTGCAATATCAGAAAATGCTCCTATCTTTGTGTTCTTTGCTAGTTTGAATATTCCATGTACAACTGTATATCACATTAAAATATGTTCAAAAGAAAAATAATACTAGAAGTCCTCCCAGTTCAGCTGGAAGGAAAACACTTCAAGGAATCTGTGGCCAATATGAATCCATGGCTATTTATTTTGTTTTCTGGAAATGTAATATCTAGCTTTTATAATTTCAGTCATCTCAGTTATTGATTTTACAGCATACTTATAGTATTTAATCACTTCCACTTCTTTATACAGCGGTACCTCGCAATACGTTTTTAATCCGTTCCGCGGACAGCAACTTATT
>JAIOUR010157030.1:0-10228 GCA_020711275.1 Calotes versicolor
ATACATTTGGATAAAACAAAGCAAAAAGGTGAATGCAAGCATCCAAAGTACTGTAAAATTTATTGTTTTAAGTATTGCAGCTTTTTAAGAATAGAATGACATATCATTGCCACTATTGGTTACTGTTACACAAGAAGCGTTTTACAAGAGTTGTGGAAATTGGCATCAGAGTACATAGTCATACTAAAACAGTAAAATATAGAGAAGTACTGCATTGCATGTTCTGTCTATTATTTACGTAATTTTTTTTTATTTGAACAAAAAAAAATCAGGATACAGGACTGTCTATAACAAACTCCAAAGCCAAAAGCAATGCAATTGGAAATTGAAGAAAATATCAAAACAATGAAATGTGAGTATAAGGCAGGCAAATTAGGACTCAAGTGAAAGTCCTTCATGAGCTTCTATATTACAGCAAAAATTTGAAAGCATAGTGGATGGAAAACATTTTGTGTTTCCTCCCCGACTCCTTTAGTTTTGTGTAGTACACGGGGAAAATATATATATTTTATATAGATAGATAGATATATCGGAGTGCCATACAGATCACACGAGAATATGAATTAATTTTGTTCCTGGTTAGTACGGTTATGCTAAACATCTGGCTTTTTAAAATTCACCTCTTTAAGGGAAAATTGTGGGCTTTTATTTCCATTAAATATAGGATTTAGTGCAATTTTTAAAAGGGAGATTAAGAACAATGTCAATTTTTAAAAAAATTCTCCGCACTTAACAGCCAACCATCACATCCTTATTCTTATATGGATCAGATTTCTGAAGCCTATTGCAAGCCATTTTTGAAATCAATAATCGTCTTTTAAAAGGAACCTTCGAATCACAGTCCAGTCAGGAGCAACAGCTCAGCATGTCACACATTTATTTCCAGATTCAAACTCCTGGATGTAAGCTGTTGTTTATCTTTGGAGGTGGAACTGGTCTAAGAATGGCCTTTGTCACGGTGTAGGGAACCCCCAAACATACTGCCTCATATGAAGTTAGCCACACTCATGGAACCTCCGACAGACAGACATAACAGAAGGTTGCCAAAAAGAAGTGATGCCTTGTTTTCTTCTAATTTTTTTTAAGTTTTGATTTCCTTTAGGGGCTCATTTCCTCTGTCTTTGACTCAAAGGTAAAGGATTTCTGTTACAGCAGTCTGTAATTCCCCGCCTCCCTCTATAAGCTACTCTAGTTCCCTCAGCTGTCAGGTAGCCTTCATTTAATCTGGGGAAAGGGACCAAGATGGAACGTATTAGTTTTGATGGCGTCCTCTTTGTTGTGTATGAATGCCAGGTATCGGCTGTTCTTGCACTTGTATTTTGTACTGGACAAATACTCCTTTTATTTCAAGAGATGAAAAATGTTTTTCTGAAGTCATTTCCAGAATCCCATAGCAAGCATTGCCTACCAGCAGATTCTGTGCCACAACTGTCCAGTTATATTTCTAGCAAAGGTTTTGGAAAAGCTGGGCATTGGTAATGTCCAGATGTGTTGTCTTTACAAGACTAGGAAAGATTCACAGCCATCAGGTATCAACTAGGAACTGGCGTGCTTGTTTCCAGTTTTTTTTAATTGGTTTAGAACAATGGTCCTCAAACTCGGTCCACTGAGACTGCAACTCCCAGAAACCCTTGCCAGCACAGCTAGTGGTAAAGGCTTCTGGCAGTTTTAGTCCAAGAATATCTGGAGGGCCAAGTTTGAGGAGCACTGGTCTAGAAGACTAGGGCATCAGATGACACAAGCTGCATAGCTCATCACAAAAGGATGTGCAAAAGTCGGTGTCAAAAGGAGCTACAAATAAACACAGCCCTCCATAGGTCCAGTGGTCCAATCCTGTTTGGTACAGTTCAATTTAGGCTGGTACTTTTTCTCCTCACAGACCACTTCCTAGGCATGACCAGAAAAAAAACCCCACCTGGTACTGCCTTTCCTACAATTAAAGTGATTTATTGAGGGGAAAGCTTTGCCTACTGAATTTTACTATTTGCCCTGGAGTTCAAATAGATCATTCTACTGCAGAGTTTCCATCCCAGGAAAAAGGCCGTTCGTTCCTTTCTCCCTAGTCTTCTGTTAAAGACAGAGGAATGAATCCAGTAACAATGCTGGCAATTAGCTCCAGGTTTTGGGAAGGTTCTTGGCAAGATTGCCATCCATGAACACATACCTCTGAGCAGGTCCTTCTTCCTCCCCACTGTTACAGGTGTTTGCTTCTCTCTGGGCTCAGCCCACATAGCCATCAAGAGAGAAGGACCTTATGTGGAATGCAGCACCATGTCAGCCAGTGTGATTGGACAGGGTGGCGGGGCATGCGTGTATGTAATAACAGTGAGGAGGAACTGTAGGGCCAGAGGGCTCAGAAGGTCATGTGTTACACACCTTTCAGTAGCAGAACCCTTGGCTGATTTTCCAACAGTGCCCTGCCATTACCCCATGGCAAACGGGGTATAGTTGTGTCGATTCCATGCAAGGCACTCAAGGAACTTTTAACAACCTTCCATCATGCTGGCAAAGCTGTAACAATGGATGTCTGTTTTTGTTTTTGATATGCAATCCACGCTTCACCCAGAACCTGGTTGGGAGGGGTGGTATGTGTAGCAAACACACTAGTTAAGACCACAGAACAAAGAAAAAGAATAACAACCAACCAACCATCACCATCACCATCACCACCACCACCACCACCAAAACATCAACATTACTATTCACTCCTTTTGGCTCAAGAGGGCAGAGGATATATCTGTCTTTTGGATGGAATCCTCAATTACAATACCCACCACAGTTTACTACCCTACTGGAGGAGTAGGATATGTGCATAAAATATATTCAAGTTACCTTAAACAAACAGTCTGAGAACTCAGGTGACAAACAGGGAGGGAGCACTTTAGCTTCCTTTTAGAAAAAGAAAAGGGAACTAAAGGAAACTGAAAACCAGGGATCTAAAAAGAAAGTGACCACTCCTTTGACATTCCTATCACTAGTAATGATTGAATTTTAATCCTGCTTTTGATTTTCTTTTCTTCCAAAAGGGAGGTTTACAGTTTCTTTTAATAAGGCACTAAATAGACTTGTCACATAAAGGAAAGATACATTAAAAAAAACTTCTATATATTCACCAACTTGGTGGAAGCTAGATTAATTCCTTTCAGTACTTTTATTTATTTTTTTTAAAAAATCTGTAAATTGTAGGTGTTTGTAAAGCTATTGTCCAGGAGCTATGGAAAGGAGGTTGCAGTGCTGTAAAAAAAGTTTCAGGAACCTATCGCTAGGCCAAAAAAAATTTGCAGAATTTCCATTTAAAAGTATGAAAACTTCAAGTTCATTTCTTTATTTTTGTCATTATCATCCTCTTTAAAATATATAAATAGCATCCCCAATAGTCAGAACTTTTAAAAACTGCTCTCAGGCAGGTTTCTGGATAGTTTGGTGTTTTTTTTGTTTATAGATTCTTCAAGTAATATAAAAGCCACATAAAAACAAGAGTTATTGCCGTTATATCTTTCATTTATGTTACCTTACTAGTTAGCATCTGGCAGCAAGCAGTTACAATTGGTTGTAAAATAAAAAATAAATGGTCACTTGTTACCGTTCCCTCTATTTAAAACAGGGGTCCTCAAACTCAACCCTCCAGATGTTCTGGGACTAAAACTCCCAGAATCCTTCATCACTAGCTCTGCTGGCAAGGGCTTCTGGGAGTTGTAGTTAAAGAACACCTGGAGGGGCGAGTTTGAGGACCAATGACTTAAAATTTCCTCTCTCCAACATGGGGCTCTTGCATTCCACTACCAGGTGGAACTGTGTAGCCACAGAAGTTGCCAACCTTTCAACCAGCTGTAGCAGCTGTGCCTTTATCAGCAGTTCAAGGCACAAGACAGAAGAAAAGCTTCGCTGGACCAAAGGTGCTTCTGGGCCAACATCCTGTTTCTTATAGGGGCAAAGCAGTTGCATTCAAGAACTCCAAAGAGAGACAATATAGACATTACTTTTCACCCACCCTTGACCCACTCCAACAACCTTTCAATAATCATAGACAAGACCTTTCCAACATGACGTTTACAGACATAGCATGCATACATCAGCAGGCAACTTTGTTTATGTCACCCTACTCTTGCTGACTTCTGCCCATGGTGTCAATTAATACTAAAAGCAGAAGAACAGGATGCTTCTGGTGAGCTGGCAATCTTTCCAACTATGCACACAATAGAGAGAACATTCCCTTACACATTTTTTAAAAAGAAAAATTTCTCTTGGTAAATTATGCCTTTCGCTCACTTGCACTCAGTCACATACAAATTCACCATGACAACCTCAAAACCAACTGACCAGACCTTTTATACAGTTTTTTTTTAAAAAAATGTAAACAATAATGTTGTAAGACACAAATGCATGATGGAGTGAGACAGAGGGAAAAAACATACATAAAGAAGATGGCATGCAGTGATTTGTTTGAAGAAGGATTAAAGAGCAAACCTTAGACACCGAAAGGCTGCTGTGTTGGTAATAGTTAATGAGTGAAGGCTGGCTTTAAGAAGAGGCAAAAGAGAGGCTTGGCTTCTTAAGCATTAAGGGCAACTCCTCTGATACTTTGTAGTATCACATGTCCCTCTTCCCTTGTCAATTACAAGGAGCAGTCTGGAAGGTAGACAGCTCAATTCTGAGAACGCTCCAGCTGGTCATGGCTACTGGCTGTGCTTACAGCAAGATTCTCGGAACAGTAGTAAAATAAGTTAAAAACTAGCTGTCATTTGTAATGTCTGAGAAAATGGCAATTTAGAAAGAAATGTCAGTTAGGCGACCACCACCACCACCACCACCTAAAGAAAAGCATAAATGTGGATTAAATCCCAGGATCAGCCTCACAAGTGGTTCATGAGGAAATGCTTATCTACCCCTGTTCATAGAACTGTGCCCAAAAGTTGTTTGACAATGCCTCTCCGCATCCCCAAGCAGTCTGGCCAATGGCCAAGGAATTCTGGGAGTTGTAGTTCGGCATCTTGTGAGAAAGGCTGCCATAGCTGACAAATGTCCTCCCCTCTTGTTTCCCGTCTGCCAATAGTTCTCAAACTCGGCCCTCCATGTTCTTGGACTGCAACTCCCAGAAGCCCTTGTCAGCACAACTAGTGGTGAAGGCTTCCAGGAATTTTAGCCCAAGAATATCTGGGAGTGGGGGTAACGTTTGAGGACCACAAACCTAGAGCTGCAAAGGTGTGGTGGTTTAGAGACAGAGGTCGGCTGCCAGCATTTCATGGTGAATATGTTTTTAGCCTGTGGAAAATTCTGCATGCCTGGAACATCAGAGACGAAGGAGAAAGGGGCTTCTGTTGTCAGTGGTAACAGGGATTCTTTCCTTTATAACCCGGTCAACCTTAATTTACAAAGCTCATTTAGATGTCCCAAGCCAGGTTTCTTTGAAAGTACACGGAGCTGTGATCTATAAGGCAATATTTATAGAATCTGGGAGTTCTGCCTCCCCCTCTTTTATTACCTTAATTGAGGATGGCCTAATTAGCCGGACATTAAAAAGAAGAGGAGAAGGGAGAAGACAATTTGAAGCCATCACCCAGTCATTAAAAAGAAGGCATTTTAATGGCTGCTTATGGTTTTATGGTCCTCTGGAAAAATTAGTGAAGCAATTGAAAGGGAAGGATTGGTCTGCGTTGGTACTAAAGGACCCCATCCTGTAAAATTCAACAAAGCAACACATCAAGGACATAGAATTCTGATCAATCAGGAGTAGATTCTTCATTCATCCCAATTTTGAGGGTGGCTCCAGTTCCACTAATGGTGCAGTTTGGAAAGCTGTAACTCACTGCTGTGAACACTACAGTTTTGTTCCCGGGTTATGTTTTGTTTTGCTTTTTGGTTACTGTTTTGTTCTTTTTTAAAAAAATATCTAAAAAAGGAGATAGCAGATGTGGGGGCAAAACACTGTGAAAACAAGGAAGTGAGCTTAGCTCTCCCGGGCCAACAAGTCACAAGAAGAAAGAAATGAGGAAACTTCTCCATGATGGGGAGAAAACAGCAATGCTACCCATGTTACAGAACAAGTTCTTAGATTCGAAAACATGTTACAGCACTATCATAATATTGGTTCGATTATCCCAAATCTGCACCACCCAAGAGTAACATGGCACAGGTATTGTTGTAACATTTCCCCTCCCCTCCCCCCCCCGCCCAAGGTATGGGGAGAGGGGCCCGTTTGCAGAGATGTCGTCAATGCAGGCATAAAAGGTAAACAGCTTTGATTCGAGGCTGTGGCTATCTCATGTTCCACACACACACATTCCAAATATTGCAAAATTGTCACTCTTTACTTAATCAGTGTTCTCCGAAAAAAGAGTGTTGGGGAGCAGGCAGCCTGAAACCATGAACGTGCATGATATTGCGCAAAAGTTCAGAATTCACAAAAATCAGAATTCCAAAGACCTGTTGAGTCGTCTGTTCCCTGGAAAAGCTCACCAAGCTCAAAGGGAGCAACCAGCCTCTGCCCTTTTCCATTCCCTCTTTCTATACAGGAAAAGCAACATGGCCCCAATTACAAGCCGGCTCCAAGAAGTCTGGAAAACAGGGGTCTCAAACTCATGGCCCTCCAGATGTTCTGGAATTGCAACTCACAGGTGACCTTGCCACCACAGCTAGTGCTGAAGGCTTCTGGCAGTTGTAGTTCAGGAACATTTGGAGGCCTGTGAGTTTGAAACCCCTGCTGTAAAAGGTTGATACTTTTCGTGTGTAGAAAGGGACAGCAGAGGTGGGGGGAGCCAGTGACCGTATTTCACTGCATAACCGTTGCCACCGCGTAATTGCCACACCCTTATTTTTCCATCCCCAAATGGGAGGAAAAAGTGTAATGGTCATGCAGTGAAACAATGTACGGTACTTCCCTCTGCCTACTGGGAGCCTGAGCCAGGTAGGGAGCAACTGAGTAAGCCTTTGGAAATGTGCCCTTTTCCTCTTGGCATCGTGTGCTTTGGATAATACATGCATATTTTGCACATCTCTCTATTTCCCTGCACCCATTAGCTTTGCATGCCTGAGGTAAGTGCTTCCTGTGCCTTGCACTTTTTTGGGTGTCTTTGCTTCAGCACAGCTCTCTAGGCAACGAGGTCAGGGGTGGGCAAAGTGCAGCCCTTGGGATGTTTTTGAACGGCATCTCCCAGAAGCCTCCACCACTAACTGTGCTTGCAAGGGCCTCTGGGAATTGCAGTCCAAGAACATCTGGAGGGCCACCCATTGCCCACCCTGAACTAGACTGATCTGGGATTGGGGCGATGGTTAGAAAATCCCAGAAATTCTTCACAGGATCAAGTTCTAAGCTGTAAATTTTGGGAACCTTTTTCCCCCCACGTGTCATGCTTCCAATAACTGTAAATGGCACAACAAATGTACACCCAATTTTTAAAATGACAAATGGTGTCTCGGTGAGGGTGGGGGGAGGAGTGAATAATCTTGTTTTCATAGGGAATGTACAAGAGCAGATTTTTTTAGACTCATGACCAACAGCACAATAAAATAAAATACACAGGCATTGTCCAAAATGGGAAGAGCGCACACACGTATATATAAATGGTCTCTTTTTAACTCCCTCCCCAAAGGGGACCTGATGCATTATTGTATCTCTTTTGTTTTTGTTCTTAATAAGGAAAGGGGCAATTTGCACACCCAAACCCACATACCCTTCACAACTAAAGCAACACATGAACATTTCACACTCAGATATCTGGCTATACCTATGGTCAGATGACATAGGATTATAACTCAGGTCTGAGACATGATCACATCACTCTGCAGAGTTTAAAAAAAATTGCACAAGTTGCAGTTCTTACATGATGTTTCTTACTGTTGTTTCAGTCTTAAAGGTGTTCCCTCCTGCATAATTCTCTTTAGTCTTCACCGTTTTTTCTTTTGAGAGTTTTGTGGTAGACATGATAGAAGATTTTGACCAACACAAGCACTGACACATTTATATTAAAAAATAGTGCAAAATTTCAACATTTATATAAATAACTCTAAACCCCTGCTTTTTTTGTTTTTGTTTTTTTTTCTCTCTTTTTTTACAATGCAATACATGCTTTTTTGAGTTGGCTCTCAAAAATTGCCACATTTTTTAAATCCTAGTTCAGAAAAATGCAACAAAACTCCCCCCCCCTCAATAGGCCTCTCCTAATATAAAAATACTCCTGCTTTCCCAACACACATACAGTTTCTCTTATTTTTTTAATATATATTTATATATATATTGCAGATCTTTAAACAAACGTTTTTGTGCAAATATTTTTTTCTTTAAAGTTAAGTGAAATAAACAAAAAATAATAATAAGTTGTAGCATTCACGCACGCCCACACACATACAACTCAACTAGAAATGAAACTAGACGGGAAAGGAAGAAAATAAAAAAAGACTGCTGTAGATTTCTTTCAAAACAAAAGTCTAGACAGAGCTCAACAAAGAAATGTTTTTGCAAGTTTTGTTGGCTTGTGCATTCAGACCAAACATAACATGTAAATATTTATATTACACAAAGGTGGAGAAGGGTGCTTTGTTTTATACAAATGCTTCCCTATCTCTCCATATCTTCTCCCCTTGCCCCACTAAACAAGTGCAGAGTGTTTATGTCATTTGTGTTTCTTCTTTCTCTCTCTCTCTCTCTTTTAAAAGGGTTGCCCTTTTTGTTTCTCTTTATCTTTGTTCCATGCCGTTGTGCTCTCAAGGCTATTGATTTGTGACGAAGGGTGCAGCCTGCCCCCTTCCAGTATCGAGGACAGGCCGCTGTTGTTCTGCTGGTGCTGATAAAATGCTGAGCCAGGAAAATGACCTATGACCTCGCTGTACGTGGGAGGTGGTCCTTCCATCCTGCCATTACTTCCATAACAGGTCGCACTGATGCCCGAGTTGCTGCTCGGAGGGCAGGGTCCCCCATACACTGAATTATCTATCAGGTCACTGTCGAAGATGGTTCGGTTGGGAGGGGCTCGTACCGACTCCCTGTTGAGTTCCATTTGTTGCTCCGGGTCTCGGAGCTGCAACGTGCAGGGCCCTTGGTAAGGAGGGGGCTCTTCTCCGTCTGATAGAGAGATGGTGGGCGGCAGGTCGATCTCGTGCTGCATGTACGGATAGGTCGGCTGGAATCTGTTAAAGCGATCCCTCTGCAGGAATGACGGAACGGCTAGTCTGTCTGTAGGTCTCGGCGTGTAGACTTGCTGCTGGAGACAAAGAGAGAGAGAAGGCATTGACTTTCATTTCGAATGCAAGCCAACAAACTGAGCTTCAGACTCCATTTTAGGGGTTCTCTCACCCTTGCCCCTTTCTGAGATGTTCTTGGACTAAAATTCACAGAAGCCTTCATCACTAGCTGTGCAGGCAAGGGCTTCTGGAAGATGCAGTCCAAGAGCATCTGGAGGGCCAAGTTTGAGAACCACTGCTCTAGTTGGACACTGCTCCTTACCTCTGTTACACCATTTCCTGACACTGTGCTTTCTGAAGGCCACAAGCTTCCTTCCTAAAATGGGAAACAACAAGAGAAGGAAATTAAAAGGGTGGGGACATATAAAATATTGTGGCACTGTAATGACAGGCAAATATGTTTCCCTATCAACTTTTGTGGGTCCAAATTGTGCCTAATTTTAGAATAAATAAAATATTTTTGGTCTGCTTTGCATTTATGAAGATGGATCCAAAGAGGACAAGGAGGGAAGGGCAGAGCAACTATGGAGAAGGGAACAGCAAACACAAGGCTATGAAAAGTGGCAGAGGTTGTGCCTTTGCAAGTTTCTCAGTGGGGCCAGAATGATATGGAACGCCTTCTCCAACACCCTTTTCAAGGAAGTGCTAAAAAGTGAAAGTCAGTTTAGACAACCATCTATAGGACATACTTTGACTCGGATTCCTACCCTGAGCAGAGAGATGGATCTGATGGCCTTTTAGGCCCCTTCAAACATCACTGTTCTGTGGTTTTATGTGTCAGGGGAGCTTGGTTGAAAGTAGCACATTATGTAGATATGATCAATAGGATCCCTTCCAGCCCTGCAGTCCTAACATAGAGCGCCATAAGTAGTTGTTTAGAAATCAGGAACGAATATGCCCAGGTTTTGTCATGCTCTGTTCCTATGTTGTCTTTGTTCATAAGTCTTTGCAGAGGTTTCCTTTAAAAAAGATCCTTTTAAAGCCCTCGGATATTTTGGTCTGCAGCACAGTATGGTAGGACTCTCCTATTCATGGGATCAATATCTGATGA